>JAWQEG010001034.1:115000-128403 GCA_033782935.1 Petrolisthes cinctipes | reverse complement strand
GGATGATAAAGAGGAGGAGAAGAGGAGGAGGAGGGGGAGAGGAGAAATAGAGAGAGAAAAGTTGATAATTTGGTGTGAGGAAGAGGAGGAGGAGGATCTCTCTCTCTCTCTCTCTCTCTCTCTCTCTCTCTCTCTCTCTCTCTCTCTCTCATACACACACACACATACACACACACTCACACACACAGAAACACATTAATAAATCCACCCTATCAAACATAAACATATCGTACACACACACACACACACACAACATACACATAAAAAAAGCACACACGCAGCCACACACAATTCTCTTACTACAGATCATGAGACATATACAAAATACACAGATATATGCACAACAATACACACACACACACACACACACACACACACATACATGAAGAAGTGCTAATTGAGTCACTTAGTAAAAGAGGGTGTGGGGAGAGAATGGGACTATAGGTTGGAAAGAGGGAAAGGAAAATAAATATATACAGTATACTGAGACTATTATAACCCTCGCTCGTGTGTGTGTGTGTGTGTGTGTGTGTGTGTGTGTGTGTGTGTGTGTGATTATTAGTGCATGTGTGTGTGTGTGTCTTTATGCATGTGTGTGTCTTTGTTCCTATATGTGTGTGTGTGTGTGTGTGTGTGTGTACGTGTGTAGATGTTTGTGTATGTCTGTGTGTGTATGTGAGTGTTGGAATTCGTCCTTATTTCCCCGTCTCGGAGCCAGTATCATGGTGAGAGAGAGAGAGAGAGAGAGAGAGAGAGAGAGAGAGAGAGAGAGAGAGAGGCTTTGAACACTCTCCATTCATCTTCTTAAATGGTGGCAGTGCGGGCGTTCACTAGTCTTACTCATTCATCTCTCCCTCACTCTCTCACTCCCTCTCTCTCTCTCTTCCTTCACTTCCTCTATCCCTCCATCTCTCTATCCTTTCCTTCCTCTGTCCCTCCCTCCCTCCATCTTTCTATCTTTCCCTTCCTCTCTCTCTCTCTCCTTCCTTCACTTCCTCTGTCCCTCCCTCTCTCCATCTCTCTATCCTTCCCTTCCTCTCTCTCTCTCTCTCCCTTCCTCCTTCCCTCCTTCTCTCTCTCTCTCTCTCTCTCTCTCTCTCTCCGTGTTTCTGTCTTTATTTCTATTCCTATCTGTCTGTCTGTCTCTCTCCCTCTCTCTCTCTGTGAGTGTGTGTGTTTCCCAAATCCCTCTCATTCTTCAGTCCAGTCCTCTCATTGCCTCACAAATGCCACTCGTCCTCTCATCGCCCTCTCCTTTCTTCCCCTTCCCTCTTCCCCTCTCATTCCTTAATCTCTTTCTGTTTTTCCTCTTTTCTCTCTCACCTACAATATATTTTCCTTCCTTTGTAATCCTATCTTTTTATTTCTCTCTTTCACTCCTTCCTTACTTTCCTTTTTTATATCTTTCTATCCTTCTATCCCTCCTCTTATCGTTCGTTCCTTCCTTCCTTTATTTATCCCTCCTTCAATCATTCCTTCCTTAGTTCCATTATTCCTTATTTTATCATTCTTTATTCCCTCATTCCCTCCTATCCTCCTTCCTTCCTTCCTTCCTTTCTTCCTTTCCTCACTCTCTCCTACACTTTATCCTCCTATCCTCCATTCCCTCCTTTTCTTCCTTCCTTCCTCATTTCCATCCTTCCTTCCTTCCTTCCTTCTATCCTACATTCCCTCCTCTTCCCTCCTATCCTCCATTCATCCTTCCTTCCTTGCTTCTATCCTCCATCCCTCCTTTTCCTCTTATCCTCCATCCCTCCTATCCTCCATCCATCCATCCTTCCTTCCTTCCTTCCTTCCTTCCATCCATCCGTTTTCAACAAGGGCTAAACTCGCTTCATTTTCTCCGTGTCTTTGTTCCTTCCGTTCTTACCTCTCGCTACTCCCGTTTCCACTCTTCCTTAATAGACCTTTAATCTAGGCTGCCTTTATCTCTCTCAATCTCTCCCTTCCCCTCCCTTCCCCTCCCTTCCCCACCCTTCCTTTCCCCTCCCTCCACTCCCTCAGTCTAGCTCTTCTCCGTCTTCTCTCTCTCTCCTCTCTCTCTCTCTCTCTCTCTCTCTCTCTCTCTCTCTCTCTCTCTCTCTCTCTCATGCAGTCACCCAATGTAGAGGAAGGAATAAAGCAGGTACAGTTGGGGACACGTTAAATAAGACACACTTTGAAGGAACAAGGGTAGGGGTCGCCTCTGCACACACACACACACACACACACACACACACCGTCTCATCATCCTGCCCTAAACATACACACACCCACACACACACACACACAACAAAAACAACACCAGCAACGTCTCATCCTACCCTACACACACACACACACACACACACACACAACAACAACAAAAATAACAACAACGTCTCATCCTACCCAACACACACACACACACACACACACACACAAGACAAAAACAAAAACAACAAAAACGTCTCATCCTACCCTACACACACACACACACACACACACACACACACACACACCTTTAATAAAATGAGAGGCCCCAATTTCAGGTACGTGTCTGTGTGTTTCATACTTCCACAACTGTACAACATTTCCATCACCCTGACGAAAATTCACCCGCTTGCTCCCTTCCACTCGTCAGACCTTCATTACCTATTTCCGAGTAGCAGATACAAGTGTGTTTATATTGTACATATTAATTAACGTGCTTCTGTGAATACGTGGTTAAGTTAAATTAAGTCGTCTTGGTTTGCACTACATTAATTAAGGTCCCTGTGATCGTGTATGAAAAAATTGGTGGCTTCTGATTCCTCCTATCCATGCCACCAAACAAGCTCCTTACGTATATATATGTGTGTGTGTGTGTGTGTGTGTGTTTCGTGGCAATATTTGAAGGACTCATTTACCTCTCTGATTTTAGGAAACGCTTGGGAAATTACATGAATAAGATAATGATTATAATTATGTTTTTTTTATATTCTAATTTATTTATTTATTTTATTTTATATATATTTCTTTGTCAGAATAAAAGAAAAAATGTTACGTTAAATTTTTGGAGAAGGTAATCATTTTTTATTTAGGTTTTATTTATTATTATTATTATTATTTTTTGTCAGATTAAAGCAAAAAGAAACTTTAAAACTTGGAAAAGGTAATGTAAATTTTTTTGCCAGGTTAATAATAAAAAAATAAACAATAAAAATAGATATAAATAAAGTAATATTCTGCACTATACAGTAGTTTGCAGACCCGCCACCAGGATGAACACAACACACACACACACACACACACACACACACACACACACACACACACACTTATACATACATACACACATACATACATACACTTATACATACATACACTTATACACACACACACACACACTTATACATACATACATACACTTATACATACATATATACACACTTATACACAAACACTTATATATATACACACACACATACACAAGTCCAAGCTCTACAACACACACACACACACACACACACCACCAAGAATTCTCACATTATAAACACATAACCAACTCCAAACCCTAACACACACACACACACACACACACACACACACACACACCACCAAGTATTCTCACATTATAAACACATCCAACGCTCCGCTATTTACTTAAGTATTTGATGAACATTTGTGTGTGTGTGTGTGTGTGTGTGTTAGGGTTTGGAGTTGGGTATGTGTTTATGTGTGCTCTTCAGTGTGTGAGTGTGTGTATAAGTGTGTATATATGTATGTATAAGTGTATGTATGTATGTGTGTATAAGTGTGTGTATATATGTGTGTGTTTGTGTGTGTGTGTGTGTGTGTGTAAGTGTGTGTATGTATGTATGTATAAGTGTATGTATGTATGTATGTATGTGTGTGTGTGTGTGTAACAGCTGGCGTCACAACTCTCCAACCACAGTGAAGTCATGGCCAGCCAATATTTACACAGACCCCTCTCTAAATCCACTCCACCCTCAGTGACATCCCTCTCCCTCTACACTCCCTCCCTCTCCCTCTCCCTCTACACTCCTCTCACTCTCTCTCCACTCCTCTCTTCATTCCTCCCTCTACCTCTCCTCTCTCTCCACTCCTCTCTTTACCTCTCCTCTTCTCTCTTCATTCCTCCCTTTCCCTCTCCTCTTCACTCCTCCCTTTACCTCTCCTTTCCTCTTTCTCTCTCCACTCCTCTCTTCATTCCTCCCTTTACCTCTCCTCTGCTCTCTCTCCACTCCTTTCATCTTCTCTCTCTCCACTCCTTTCATCTTCTCTCTCTCCACTCCTCTCTTCATTCCTCCCTTTCCCTCTCCTCTCCACTCCTCCCTCTTCTTCTCCTCTCCTCTCTCTCTACTCCTCTCTTCATTCCTCCCTTTCCTTCTCCTCTCCTCTCTCTCTACTCCTCTCTTCATTCCTCCCATTACCTCTCCACTTCTCCCTTTACCTCTCATCTTCTCTCTCTCCACGACTCCTTCACTCCTGACTTCTTCTCTCCTCTCCTCTCCTCACTCTTCCTCTCCTCTCCTCTCCTCTCTCTTCCTCTTCACTCCTCCCTTTTCCTCACCATACACATACACACTCCAACACCATACACACACACACACGTTACACCATACACACATACACACAGTCACTGAGCCACACATTCCGACCACCAAAAACCACCTCTCATTTCACTACACCTTCCCTTCCTTTAACACGCTCTTAAATCATTCTCCCTGCCTATACCCCATGACATTCCCCTCACACCTACGTATACCCACACACAGATACGGTACTGACGCGTTCACACACACACACACTCACATACACTCACCACGTGGCTCCACACACACACACACACACACGTATCTACTACTAATACCCTTTTTCCTTCTCTTATATTTCTATCTCAAGAACACATTCCCATCTTTCTTCATACTCGCAACACATTTATCTATTTATCTATCTATCTGTCTATCAATCTATCTGTCTATTAATCTATGTATCTATTTATCTATCTATCTATCTATCTGTCTATTTATCTATCTGTCTATTTATCTGTCTATTTATCTATCTGTCTATCTAGCTGTCTATTTATCTATCTGTCTATCTATCTCTCTGTCTAACTATCTATCTATCTATATATTTATTTATCTATCTATCTATCTATCTATCTATATATATATATTTAGGCCTATCTATCTATCTATCTATCTATCTATCTATCTATCTATTTAGGCCTATCTATTTATCTATCTATCCAACGAGTGTGTAAAAAGAGAAAAAGAAAAATGTGGTTGTGTCTGCAAGCGTGATTTCGTGGTACCGCCAGTGTGTGTGTGTGTGTGTGTGTGTGTGTGTGTGTGTGTGTGTGTGTGTGTGTGTGTGTGTGTGTGTGTGGTCATTAAAAGCCCAGGCACCATCATTAGTGGCACTGTGGCTCGCGTGGCACCCAAAACACTGAGAAGAGGGAGAGAGAGGGAAGGTGGAGGAGGAATGCAGTCAGGGTATATGGAGGGATACGGAAAGAGGGAGAGAGTAAATGGAAGGGAGAGAGTTACAGAGTGTAAGGATGAGGGAGGAGAAGGATAGGGAGAGAGTGACAGTGTGTGAAAAAAGAGGGAGGAAATGGAAGGGAGAGAGTGACAGGGTGTGAGGATGAGGGAGTAGAGGGATAGGGAGAGAGTGATAGGCTGTGAGGAAGAATGAGTAAATGGAAGGGAAATAGAGCAGTTAGAATCAAACACATGCACTTACTACCACAACAACGACATTATCAAGAGACAAAAGGTGTATATAAAGAGAGAGAGAGAGAGAGAGAGAGAGAGAGAGAGAGAGAGAGAGAGAGAGATGTGTACGACGTGAGAAGTATGGAAACACAATAACACCAAGGTAGAATGTCCTTGAATATCACCAACACAAAACGATAACAACGATATGTGATAAAGGTGATATTATGTGAATGAATGAGTGAGTGAATGTGTGAATGAACGAGTGTGAATGTGTGATTGAATTAGTGAGTATGAGTGAGAGTGAACGTGAATGTGTGAGTGGATTTTTTAGTAAGTGAATGAGTGAGTTTGAGTGAAAATTGAAATGAATATGTGAGAGTGAAATGAATATGTGAGTGAATAAGTTAATAAGTAATAGTGAATGAGTAATAGTGAGTGTGTGGATGAGTGAAAGAGTGAGTGTGTGAGTGTGTGAATGAGTGATTGAGTGTGAGGGGGACTGAGGGAGAAAACGAGCCTGAGAATGAGAGGTACTGTGAGATGAGAACAAGGAGGAGTGTGTGTGTGTGTGTGTGTGTGTGTGTGTGTGTGTGTGTGTGTGCAGGTATACTGTATCCGTATTTTTATGTGTGCATGAGTGCATTTCTGTCTGTTTCTGTGTATGTTCGTGTGTGTGCGTGTAAAAGTGTGTGTACGTGTGCGAATCTGCATCTGAATATGTGTGTGTGTGTGTGGGCGTGTGTGTAAGTACTCGCATGTGTGTGTGTGTGTGTGTGTGTGTGTGTGTGTGTGTGTGTGTGTGTGTGTGTGTGTGTGTGTGTGTGTGAGTGTGTGTGAGTATTCGCGTGTGTGTGTCCGTGTGAGTACTCCCATGTGTGTGTGTGTGCGCGTGAGTACTCGCATGCGTGTGTGTGCGCGCGTGTGAGTACTCGCATGTGTGTGTGTGAAGAGTAAACACAGAATAGGATAATAGGAAAGTTTGGCGTAGCGGGCGGAATATTTCATGCTAAACCATTTCACGTCCAGATTAACCCGCCTACAATATTAACCCAGTGTTGCAGTAGGTTGCAGTAATAACAGTGTGGCATATGCAAAGCGGAAATGAACAAATAAGGGCTGGGAGGCGGCTGGTAAAAAACTGGGGCTGTGCTGGCAAAGATATTTTATCCTATCCTCCCTTTACCGTCTGGCTGTGTGATGATATATATTATGCAGTTGTTATTATTATTATTATTATTATTATTATTATTATTATTATTATTATTATTATTATTATTATATGTATTTTTATTATTATTATTATTATTAATATTATTATTATTATTATTATTAGTATTATCATTATATGTATTTTTATTATTATATGTATTTTTATTATTATTATTATTATTATTATTATTATTTCTATTATTATTATTATTATTATTATTATTAATATTATACAGAAATGCATATCGCGCACACTCTACTACACACAACAGACACTAATACACACACACACACACACACACACACACACACACACACACACACGCACGTAAACGCACTCACGCACACAGTATGAATAACCCAAGAGCAAACACGTATAATGATCTCTGAATTACAGCATCTCTCTCTCTCTCTCTCTCTCTCTCTCTCTCTCTCTCTCTCTCTCTCCTTTACTTTTATTATCTCCTCTGTAATACACAATTTACACATACCTATTTTAACCTAACCTAACCAAACCTAACCTAACCTAACCTAACCTAACTTAACATATTGTAATCTTATCTGACCTTACTTTGTCAATCCATACCTAAGTTTTGTGTTGGTAATTCTGGAGCAACTGAATCCTCCAAACTATATCAAGCAACAAAATGCCATTATTATTATTATTGCTCTTGTGGTCCTGTTTCCTAGCATATATACTTTGGAGGAATCAAGGCACTCTAATGTACCAAAAAAGAATTACCACCTTAAGGACCCTGTGATTGTGTATTGGAATTGGTGGCATCTACTGGTTACTCCTTACTATGCCATGAAACAAACTCCTTTTCGTGGCAATATTTGAAGGACTTATTTACCTCCAATTTTCTGACTTGTGCTGACATAATTATTGCTGAAGTGTATACTGACTGTATTGATTACCTATACATAAATGATCACACCACATAATACTTCCTTGTGCTGACTGACTGACTGACTGACTGACTGACTGCTGACGTGTATGCTGTATTAATAAACTATATAGATAATGACACCACATTAAACTTCCTTGTGCTGACTGACTGACTGACTGACTGACTGCTGACGTGTACACTGTATTAAACTCCATAATAAATGATAACACACACTCTGCATGCTGACGTATAAATGAAAGACTGATTCTAAGGCAATGCAGCTCCACAAACAAAAGCTGTGTATCGGCCTGATTGAATCTGAGCCAGAGCAAATTAAGGGATTGGTATAATTTTTTTTTTTTTTTTTTTTTTTTTGGGTGGGGTGTGGGGTAGGGTGGGGTAGGTGGGGGAGGTGGAGAGAGGGGTGGAGGTGGGGGTGGGGGGTAGGTGGGGGGAGGTGTAGGGGGGGTTGTTGGTTGGGGTGCGGGGGTAGCGGAGGTGGGGGGGGAGGTGTAGCGGGGGTTGGGGTAGGGGTGTGGGGGGCTACATTAAGGGGATGATATAATTTTTTTTTTGGGGGGGGGCCTGGGGTGTGGGGGGGGGTTAGGGGGGTACATTATATTATACATCAGAGCACCTTGATTCCTCCAAAGTGTGCTACAAAACGGGACCAGAATGACAAATATAATGGTGTTCTGTTGCTTGGCATTGCTTGGGGGAATCTACTCACTGTGGCTCCAGATTTACCAACACTGTACTTTCTTTTCCCTCTGCTTAATTAAGGTGGAAGTACATGTGTGTTGGTTGGTAAATCTGGAGCAACTGATTCCTGCAAACTATTCCAAGCAACAGACAGAACACCATTATTTTTATTCATTTGGTCCTGTTTCCTGGCATACTTTGGAGGAATCATGGCACTCCAAATGTAACAAAAGTGAAATATTCCCTTTAAGGATTGGCTGGAGTCTCGAATAAAATTAGCTTCTCTAAAGAACACGTGTCTTACTTTTATAATACCATTTTGTTTTGATGCTTGCCTTAAGGGGAGAAACTCTTAATAAGGGTTAATTTAGGGGCAACTGAATCCTCCATACTATGTCACGAAATATCAGTCTACAGGTTTTCGAAAGGGTGGGTAGGTGGGTGGGTAAGGGATATTTTTTTTTTTTTTTTTTTGGGTCTGTACCTTCGATTCACTCACTCCTTTTCATTTTATTTTTCAGCTGTTTCTCCTCTCCTTCTTTTTTCTTTCTATGTGTTTGCTTCCTCTATACTCTCTCTCTCTCTCTCTCTCTCTCTCTCTCTCTCTCTCTCTTTCTCTCTCTCTCTCTCTCTCTCTCTGTGTGTGTGTGTGTGTGTGTGTGTGTGTCTCCTCTCACCTACAGCTATATTGCTACGGTTCCTTTTCTTCCTCTTCATTTCCTTCCGCTGAATTTCACCAAACGTCTCCGAAAATAGAAAATTGTGTGGTGGGCACGAACACGGGGCGGGGCGGGGCGGGGTGGGGTGGGGAAGGGTGGCAGTTTTACTCAAGCTCTCATAAAATACACAAATTTACAACACGACTCAATAAATCAGAGGGGAACTAACTAACAACCTCCTCTTACCTGCTGCCTACCTACCTACCTACCTTTCTACTTACCTGTCTACCTATATACCTACCTACCTGCCTGACTACCTACCTACTTACCTGTCTACCTATATACCTACCTACCTGCCTGACTACCTACCTACTTACCTGTCTACCTATATACCTACCTACCTGCCTGACTGCCTGCCTGACTGCCTACCTACCTGCCTGCCTGTCTACCTACCTACCTACTTACCTGTCTACCTACCTACCCACCTTTCTACCTACTTGTCTACCTATATACCTACCTACCTGCCTACCTGTCTACCTACCCACCTACCTACCTGCCTACCTATATACCTACCTACCTACCTACCTGGTGGTTGTAATGGACTAAAGAAAGCATCATCCGATATACACACACTCACTTTATACACACACTCACTTTACACACACACTCACTTTACACACACACTCACTTTACACACACACTCATTTAGCACACAGAGTCACTTTATACACACACTCACTTTATACACACACAAATACACTATACCCAGCCAGCCAAACACATCCACCCCTCCACCCACCCACCCATTCATTCAACCATACAAAGGCTAACCACCCACCCACCCAGCCACCCAGCAGACCACCCAACCATTCATTCACCCATACACCCACCCACCACGTTACCCACCCACCCAGCAGACCACCCACCCACCCACCCAACCATTCATTCAACCATACACACACCCACCCACCCCTCCACCCACCCACCCATTCATTCAACCATACACCCACCCACCCACCCAGCAGACCACCCACCCATTCATAAACCCACCCCTCCACCAAGCTAACCACCCACCAACCCATCCACCCACCCAGCAGATTACCACGTTCAGGAAAAACAAAGTAAAGTTTCCCTTGTCGTAGGGGGAAAACTGCGTCCTCCTCGCCCCGACCACAGCCTCCCTTCATTACGCTCCTAAGTCACAAAAGTTGGCCTCAAGTTTGCCGATCCCGGGGAAAAATACGGCGAAGGAGGAAGGCGGAAGATGCCGTATTGCACACCACGGGATTTTGAGGGTTGGAGGGTGTGGGAGGGAGGGGGATGGGGGGTGAAGATGGGAGGGAGGGGGAGATGGGACGGAAGAATGGAGTGGGGGTGGGGAAGATGGGAGGGAGGAATTAGGGAGGGAAGCATGGGGAGAGGGGGTCGGTGGGGAAGATGGGACTGGGAAAATGGGAGAGGGAAATAGGAGGGGGAAGGAAAATGGGAGGGTGGGAAGATGGGACGGGAAGAATGGAGAGAAGCACCCAGTCAGCCAGCCAGCCAGTCAGCCAACCAGCCAGCCAACCAGCCAATCAGCCAGCCCACCAGTCAGTCAGCCAGCCAGCCAGTCAGCCAATCAGCCAGCCAACTAGCCAACCAGCCAACCAGCCAGCCAGTCAGCCAGCCAACTAGCCAGCCAGCCAGTCAGTCAGCCAGCCAGACCCGGTACACTGCCTCAAACTAACGAATGGAATAGTAGAGTTTATTTTTCATTACGACTGCCTTGATGTATGTATGTAATGGAGCACAAACATAATGAAAACCCTCAGTGTGGTATATATTGTATTAATTAAGGGCAGATTCTTTTTTTGTTGTTAAATTGGAAGGTGGGTGATTCCTCCAACCAGTGCCACGAGACAGATACCCCTATTAGTACCAACTACTGGAGTCGTCTGTTTTCTGGCATATATAGTTATAGGAGGAATGGGTAGGCTTCCAATTGACTGACTAATTACATGACTTGGCAGGAATATTGACTGACTAATTACATGACTTGGAAGGAATATTGACTGACTAATTATATGACTTGGCAGAAATATTGACTGACTAATTACATGACTTGGCAGGAATATTGACTGACTAATTGCGACTCCTTATGTTGTGGTCGAGGAAAAATTACTATAGGTAGATAATTAGAGAAAGAAAGATTGATATATGTATATAATTCGTAGGAGAGCTATTAATGGTAGATAATCATAGACATAATATTATAATATTATACGGTATAGGAGCATCTCTCTGTCTCTGTCTCTGTCTCTGTCTCTGTCTCTGTCTCTGTCTCTGTCTCTGTCTCTGTCTCTGTCTCTGTCTCTGTCTCTGTCTCTCTCTCTCTGATTATTCATTATTATTGCCTCTCCATTCCATTCTACTGGACAGATCCCCTATTTAGTACCGCTGAGGGCGTCTGTTTTCTGGCATATAATCAGGAGGAATGAGTAGCCTTCCAATTCACCAACTAGAGTACCTCGGCTCGACCTAAGTGTCCTTCTCCAGAGATTAAGTCACACTGAGCCCTGATTATGACACTCACCACACTTGTATTACGGGAGAGGGAGGGGGATGGAGGGGGGTGGAGGGGAGGAAGGTGAGTGTTTGGAGAATAAGGGGGGAAATGACATGATGACGGTGATGATGGTGATAATAGGGGTTGGGGTGGTGTGGTGGTGGTCGCCTCTTATGTACACTATGCCTCTCTCTCTCTCTCTCTCTCTCTCTCTCTCTCTCTCTCTCTCTCTCTCTCTCAACACGCTATGAAATCTCACCACACTACTTCCATAACCTCATGACATCACTATCCCCTTCCCTCCTACCAACACCTCATCACACCACTATCCCCTTCCCTCCTACCAAAACCTCACCACACCACATCCCCCTCCCTCCTACCAACACCCCATCACACCAACACGACCCCCTCCCTCCTACCAAAAGCTCATCACACCACGACCCCCTCCCTCCTATACCAACACCCCACCTAAGTACAATACACCCCTGGACCCGTATTTACAAAACCAAAGTTCACTCCTAACTTAAAATTATGTTCGTAAGTGTTTATTCATGGTGAGGGGGACCCATAGAACCCAACACTGCTTCGAAATCATAACAGCAACTCAAACAAATAACATAGCAAAATCATTCACTGCTTCGAAATGAGCCTGAAACACTAAAGTGAGATCAATAGTACAAACCTACGAACAAGTCCAAACTCAAAGACTCCCAATAATAGCAACTTATACAAATAGCATAGCAAAATCATTCACTGCTTCGAAATGAGCCTGAAACACTATGGTGAGGTCAGCATTGCAAACATACGAACAAGTCCAAACTCTAAAAGACTCCCAAGATACTTTATATTGGTGAGTGTTGATGGTGTTAATTATATAGGAGTCAGGTGTGGATGGATGAATGGATGGCTTCTGACAGGTGGGATCTCGTGTGTCACCTGTCATTAGTATTCAAGTGACCTCCATGTGTGTGTGTGTGTGTGTGTGTGTGTGTGTGTGTAGGTGTCTTTGTGTGTGTTTGTAGGTGTCTGTGTGTGTGTGTTTGTAGGTGTCTGTGTGTGTGTGTTTGTAGGTGTCTGTGTGTGTTTGTAGGTATCTTTGTGTGTGTGGGTGTTTGTACGTGTGTGTGAGTGTGCTTGAGTGTGTAGGTGTATATGTGTGCTTGAGTGTATAGCTGTGTGTGTGTATAACAAAATCGCTAAAGTGTTCATAATAATACCACAAACAGTCTTCTATAAAACTGTTTACTCTTATAATATTTAGGCGTATAATGGTGTGCCTGTTATCTCAACATATATTTAACTTATAATTACACGAGGCACGATGAACAAAACCATAATTATTGGACAAACAGCGATAGTAGCTAAATTTTTAGAGAATGTGTGTGTCGTGTTCCCAGCATATTTCGAAACCTTAATAGAAAAAGCAATTTATATTTTGCACAATAATGTTGAAAATGTGAGAAGAAATTTAAATCACAATTAAAAAAAAAAAAAAAAAAAAAAAACCTGAGGATATAAATTTGCAGTCATTATTATTCTCTGTTGATGATGATGATGATGATGATGCTAAAATTCCACAGTAAATAATATATAGAGGCTTATAATATACCGTGTTGGGTAAGCTGGCAATCATACTCACTATACTCACTCACTCACTCACTATAGCCAATCACATACACACGAGTAACAAACAATAAATTCCTTTAATAACAAA
>JAWQEG010001034.1:0-107500 GCA_033782935.1 Petrolisthes cinctipes | reverse complement strand
ATCAAATTAAATCACCTCCCCCTCCTCTAGGTTACATGCTGTTATGGGTTACAAACTATTTCAGTCAACAGGACACCCTGGATTTTATTAAGGTTAGATTCTCTTGGTGGTGAATTGGAAGGTCTCTGATTCCTCCAAACTATGCCACGAAACAAGCTCCTTCCATATAGATGTGTGTGTGTGTGTGTGTGTGTGTTTCGTGGCCATATTTGAAGGACTCATTTACCTCCAATTTTCCGACTACACACATACAAGGCAAGGAGTCGAAAATTATTATTATTATTATTATTATTATTATTATTATTATTATTATTATTATTATTATTATTATTATTATTATTATTTTGAGAAGTGAGAGAGGTGCATGGTTAGAGTTAAACGGGTTGATTGATTGATTATTAGACGCCTCAACAGCGAGGTCATATGGCGCCCGTGGAAGCCTGAGTAGAGGGTATTGCAGTGTGGCAAGGAAAAGTGTATGAGAGAAGAGGTCAGAAGAAATGAGAGATATGGTTTAGACAGGTTTGAATCGAGAAGTGGTCAGGAGAAATGAGAGGAGTGGTCAGAAGAAGTGAGAAATTTTTTTTAGACAGGTTTGAGTGGAGAGTATTGAAGTGTGGCCAGGAGAAGTGATCAGAAAACATGAGAGAAGTGGTCAGAAGTCAGAAAAATGATCAGGAGAAGTGAGAGAAGAGGTCAGAAAAAGTGAGAGAAGTGATCAGAAGAAGTGAGAGAAGTGATCAGAAGAAGTGAGAGAAGTGATCAGAAGAAATGAGAGATGTGGTTTAGACAGGTTTAAATCGAGAAGTGGTCAGAAGAAATGAGAGTAATGGTTTAGACAGGTTTGAGTGGAGAGTATTGAAGTGTGGCCAGGAGAAGAAGTGGTGAGAGAATGATGAATGATGTGATTTAGACAGGTTTGAGTGGAGAGTATTGAAGTGTGGCCAGGAGAAGAAGTGGTGAGAGAAGAGATGTTGTTTAGACAGGTTTGAGTGGAGAGTATTGAAGTGTGGACAGGAGAAGAAGTGATGAGAGAGTGATGTGGTTTAGACAGGTTTGAATGGAGAGTACTGAAGTGTGGCCAGGAGAAGAAGTGGTGAGAGATGTGGTTTAGACAAGTTTGAGTGGAGAGTATTGAAGTGTGGCCAGGAGAAGTGGTGAGAGAGTGATGTGGTTTAGACAGGTTTGAATGGAGAGTACTGCATTTTGGCCATAACAGATTGACACACATTCTCTATATCTTTCACAATCCAAGAGTACATGTTCTCCTTCCACTTGTCGTGTCGAAAGTGTCCATCTCGGTATGTGCTCATGTACCTGTTGAAGTGAGTGGTTAATTACTGACTGACTGACTGATTTATTTGGCTGGTTGGTTGGTTGACTGGTTGGGATTAGTTTTTCTTGATTGATTGATTGATTGATTTACCGACTTTTTGGCTGGTTGGTTGACTGATTGGTTGACTGGCATTAGTTTACCTTGATTGACTGATTGGTTGATTGAAGGAAAGCATCAGTTTAACTTAACTGATTGATTGAATGACTTTTTGGTTGACTGACTGGTTGACTATATGGCATTTTAGTTTACCTTGATTGATAGATTGACTGATTCACTGACTGACCGACTCATTTATTGACTGAAGGAGGGAATCAGTTTATATTGACAGACTGACTGACAAGCTGACTAACTTAATGACTGATTGATTAACTGACTGGAAGGAAAACAGTAATGATAGCATAACACTTACGATAATATGCCGCCAGAGAAAGAGACAGAGAAGAGAGAAATGGCAAATACAATACAGAAGTTTGAACAAGAAAATTAACTTTTGATTGATATTAGGCACCGCAACAGCGAGGTCATATGGCGCCCGGGGAAGAAGAAAGTGAAATGAGAGGTGGGACAGTCGCCTCTTACGACAAGCAGGAATACTGGGGAGGTGTTGCTAGGTCTGTATATCCTAAATTAGTCTAGATTTTAATAAGAAAGATTAAATATGAAACACCAATTGAGGAGGAACCTTTCACATAAAAAAAAAAAAAATGAAAATATTATCATTATAAGCTTCCCCTAAAATACGAAAAAATTATCGAGGGACTCTGTGATGTAGTCAGATAATAGGAGGTTAGCGAGTCCTTCAAATATTACCACGAAACACACACAACTACAGGATATTGAAGGAGCATGTTTCGTGGTATAGTCAGGAGGAATCAGAAGCCACCAAATCTTATATACGATCACAGAGTCCCTTAAGGGGGTGCAAGAGTAGGGGACAGGCTTGGGGGGTGCGGGAATAGGGGGACAGGCTGGGGGGGGGGGGGGGGGTAGAAAGCCTGTCCCATATTCCCGCACTCCCCCTAACCCCCCCCCCCCAAAGCCTGTCCCCCTGCTCCCGGACCCCTCAAAACCCCCCACACCCCCCTAAGCCCCCCAACACCCGCACCCCCTTAACAAAATATTATCAGTATAGGCTCCTTATTTTGATTCAGTTTTGTTATGGTGTAAGTAAACGCTATAAATACTATACTGTAGATCCTATACCTACAGTTCAACAACAACAACAACAACAACTACAACTACTACAACTACAATGTTATATTCCACTACAGTACTGTATTTAACTACCAATTATAAATCAAGGGATGGAGGAGAATTGTAGACAAATAAATAAATGAATACATAAATAGAATAAATAAAAACATAAATTAAAATAAAAACAAAATAAAATAAAAGCAAAAAAAAAAAATATATAATAAAAAAAATAACTAAAATATAAAATAAATAAATAAATAAATAGATAAATAATACAAATAAATATACAAATAAATAACAAATAAAACCACACCTAATGTGTTTTTACTTAATCTCTGCACTGACCCTTGTTGGTGTGTTTGGAGTGTGTGGTTACCGAGTGCTGTGTGTTGCCTCAGGTACTCCATCACCTCCTTGTTGACTCTCTGACCTAGGAACCCAAGCACCCTCTGCGTCTCCTCCAGGGGGCGCTCCACCAGGTCCTCATACCGCACCCGCAGGTACCTGAAGAAGGGTATGGGATGGGGGGGGTCGGTGGTGAGATTAATTTGAGGATTGTTGATTGATTTATTGATATTAGACGAGGGTAACAGCGGGGTCATATAGTGCCAGAATAAGGTGATAGAGAGGTGAGACAGACAACAAACAACAACAACAACAACAAACAGGAGTGAAATAGAAAGAAAAAAAAGAGGGACAGTTGAAGAATTTACTTGAGGATGAAACATGACCTGTTCCTTAGGCCTTAACGACCCTGTAGGATGAGGATGGTGGTGATAAGAGAGGTGGGACAGTAAACACAAATGGTAACAGATCAAATATAAAATAGGGACAGTTATGGAAGTGATAGCCCCCCTTTTAGTGGCCTTTTACGACAACCAGGGATACTGAGGAGGTATTCCTAGGGCCCTACCTACCCCATCATCTCTCTTTCACTATATTCTCTCTCTCTCTCTCTCTCTCTCTCTCTCTCTCTCTCTCTCTCTCTCTCTCTACAATCCTTCCCTTGACGCCCTCTCTCTCTCTCTCTCACACACACACACACATACACTCTCTCTCTCTCTCTCTCTGCATTCCTTCCCTCAACCCCCAACTTTCTCACCTGTGCTGGCCAAGGTGTTGTAGTGTAAGGTCCTTCTCCATATTCCCACACTGTAAGGCTGCATCTTTGTTGTTCTTGCCCCACATCCCACCACCTCGGGCCACAGAGTACAGAATACCTCGGGGGTCGCGAACCAAATGCAACACCTGCGTTTCGTTTGGGTTTGGTTTGGTTTGGTTGGTTGGTGAAGCTTCGTTATGGTCAATGAATTATTAAGGGTAGGTTCTCGTGTTGTTGTTTTGGTTGGTTGTTGAAGCTTCGTTATGGTCAATTAATTATGAATAGTAGAATAGTGTGTATATAGAGTGATGTGTATATCTTTGTCTGTCTGTATGTGTGTGTATGGATATGCATGTGGAGATGTGTACTGTATACGTGCGTGTGTGTGTGTGACTGTGTTTGTCAGTTTGTGTGTGTCAGTGAAGCTATCCAAACCCATGCATTATGATTGGCCATCGTTCCTGCACTGTGATTGGGTAAAGCCTCTAGACCATTCTCTTGTCGGAAACACAGAAAATGTATTAATGAAACGAGGCCAGACTATTTAAAAACTATAATCATTGCTCTTTCTTCTCTTTCATGATTATCACTGTGTTTGTTATCTTATATTTTACTCTTTATTAATTCCCCACCATGTATCAAATAACTTCATAGTGGTGGTCTTTAGCGGCATCGTTCCCCACATTATTGGTTGGGGCTTGTACTAAAAGGTAAATAGAGAACTCAAAAGATAAATATGAATAAATATATATATGTGATCTGTTGTGAGTGGTAGACAGTGCCTCAAGATTAATAAATAAATAAATACAGAAAATAAAATTAAATCAAATGAAATAAAATTGATAAATTGACAGATAAATAAATAAATAAATAAATATACAAGAGAAACAGTATCCATAATAATAACACATACTTGACATTATTCCTACGCTCCTCACTTCCCTCTTAAATCAATGCTCCCGTATATGCTCCTCACCCACCTTGATAATTATGCTCCTACGCTCCTCACTACCCTTTTTAAATCAATGCTCCCGTATATGCTCCTCACCCACCTTGATAATTATGCTCCTACTCTCCTCAATACCCTCTTAATTAAAATCAATGCTCCTATATATGCTCTTCACCCACCCTCTTAAAATAAATGCTCTTCTTTATGCTCCTCACCCACCTTGATAATTATGCTCCTACGCTCTTCACTACCCTCTTAAAATCAATGCTCCTCTTTATGTTCCTCACTACCATCTTAAAAAATCAATGCTCCTCTTTATGCTCCTCACCAACCTTGATATCAGGTCTTCGTTCAAGCCAGGAGTGGACGAATTGCTCCCTGGCTCTGATTGTCTTGGTGAGCCTGAAGGAGGAATGGCCACACCAGTCAGTCCCTCCATTCCCACGACGATGGAAGTAAGGGAAGCTCATATGGCCCCATGCCCTTAGTACCTGTGGGGGGAGGAAGGCAGAGAGAGAATGTAGGAAGGGAGGAGGAGGAAGGGGAAGGGTGAGTGAATGTAGGGAGGGAGGAGGAGGGGTGAGTGGATGTAGGGAGGGAGGGAGGGAGGAGGAGGGGAGAGAGAATGTAGGGAGGGAGGAGGCTGGAGGGAGAGGAAGGGAGAGAAAATGTAGGGAGGAAGGAGGAGGGAGAGAGAGAGAATGGGGAGGAGGAGGAGAGAGAGGAAGGGTGAGTGAGAATGTGGTGGAGGGAGGAGGAGGAGGGAGAGTAAATGTAGGGATGGAGGAGGAGGGAGAGGAAATGAGAGAGAATGTAGAGGAGGAGGGATAACAAGGGAGAAAGAATGTAGAGAGGGATGAGAAGGAAGAGAAAATGTGGAGGGGAGAGGGAAGGAGCAAGAAGAAGAGAGAGAGAGAGAGAGAATATGAGACAGTTGAAAGGGATGGAGAGAAGGGATAGAAAGGATGGAGGATGGGAGAGAGATGCTGGATAGGAATAATGAGTGAACAAGAAATTTTATACTGACATTAAACTGACCTTCCAGTAAATTAAGATTACTTCGACCTATCTGTACTCCTAACCCAATCTGACCTTTTCGTATCACCTGACCTGTTTCCTCAACTGTTCTTTTACTCAGCCTCACTTCTTCACCTGGCTGTTGTTTAACTTGACCTGTTCTCACGCCTCAAGTGTTCGCTCATCTGACTTGGGGCCATATTCCTAGACCTTCGCAAATGCGATGACCACGATGTAAATACTACCGTGATGATGGTTGTCGCGATCGCACTTGCCCGTATTCCAAGTGGTGTTGGTAGCGCGTAGCAAAGGCCAGGCGCTAACCCCAGCAGCAGGGGTACCAATGTATGGGAAACGAGATGAAAGAAGAGAATGAAATGTAATATACCGTCTTATTAGAGTTATCTTGATGTTTTCAACACTTAATATACAAGTACACGGCATAATTTTCTTTCTAAAGTGGCCAAAAATGTAGTTAGATGTAAAATAAATAATAAAACAATGGAATCACCGATGGCCAGCCTGTTTTATACGCTAAGAAAGCAGGCATCGTTACAAACTGTAATGTAAATAGAGTGGAATTATCTTTATCCCGTACTGCTTTACTCTCTTACCGACTAATTGTCAACATGAGTGGATTGTACTGAATATATAGTAAATATTAAATGCAACACATCCATTACTTGATCACGTATCACTGAAAAAGGGATATTTGTAGCACTGCTGTATGTAAACAAAGCAGCATGGTACCCATAATTAATTTTATATTAATGCAATTTAAAGAAAGAACAGGATATAATTTTATATTCTTTTATGTATGATGTACAGTATTAATCTAATATATTAACTTTTTCCATGTAGTTTGCAAGATAAAAAGAACTATGAGAAAATAGTTATAACATTAGTGAGAATATTTATTGACTATTTATTAAGGTGATATTTTTGCCATAATTAATTTTATATTAATGCAATTTAAAGTAACAGGATATAATTTTATATTCTTTTATGTATGATATACAGTATTAATCTAATATATTAACTTTTTCCATGTAGTTGCCAAGATATTCAAGCCAAAGATAACAAGAACTATGAGAAAATAGTTATAACATTAGTGAGCATGTTTATTGACTATTTATTAAGGTGATATTTTTGCCATAATTAATTTTATATTAATGCAATTTAAAGTAAGAACAGGATATAATTTTATGGTAAAGGTACAGAAGCGGACCTTACTGTATAATAGATATTTTACTGTCATTACCCACTATTTTGGACCATTCTAAGACACTTCTCTTCTATGGTTTTTCTTCCTCAAATGCCCCGTTTCCAAGATAGGGCTTATTCAAATGGGGCATTTTGAAATTAGCCTGACCTTACCTAACATAACCTAGTCCGCATCAGACTACCGGGACCTAACCTGGGCAATCTACCGGGAAATAATTGTGATAAAGTACAATAAATGACAGGGGTAAAATACTAGGACCCAGCCGGATCTGGCAACACTGCTGCAGTAAGGTCCACTTCTGTACTAAAACCAATTTTATATTCTTCTATGTATGATGTACACTCGCGGTCAGAAATTGTGTCCTGACACCTTAGCACGATGAATCGCAACTAGCCAAGCTTTGATGATTCGAACAAAGGTGTTTTATATAAAAAAAAAATTTATATAAAAAAAATTTTTATATAAAAAAATTTTTTATATAAAAAAAAATTTTATATAAAAAAAAATGTTATATAAAAAAAATGTTATATAAAAAAAAATTTATATAAAAAAAAAAATTTATAAAAAAATTTTTTATAAAGAAATTTTATATAAAAAAATTTTATATAAAAAAAATTTTATATAAAAAAAATTTTATATAAAAAAATTTTATATAAAAAAATTTTATATAAAAAAAAATTTATATAAAAAAAATTTTATATAAAAAAGAATTTATATAAAAAAAATTTTATATAAAAAAAAAATTATATAAAAAAAATTTTATATAAAAAAATTTTTATATAAAAAAAAATTTATATAAAAAAAATTTTATATAAAAAATTTTATATAAAAAAATTTTTTATATAAAATAAATTTATATAAAAAAATTTTATATAAAAAAAATGTTATATAAAAAAAAATTTATATAAAAAAATTTTTATATAAAAAAATTTTTATATAAAAAAATTTTTATATAAAAAAATTTTTATATAATAAAAATTTTTATATAAAAAAAATCTATAAAAAAAAATTTTATATAAAAAAATTGTTATATAAAAAAAAATTTATATAAAAAAAATTTTTATATAAAAAAAATTTTTATATAAAAAAAAAATTTATATAAAAAAAATTTTATATAAAAAAAAATTTATATAAAAAAAATTTTATATAAAAAAAATTTTATATAAAAAAAATTTTATATAAAAAAATTTATATAAAAAAAATTATATAAAAAAATTTTTATATAAAAAAATTTTATATAAAAAAAAATTTATATAAAAAAAATTTTATATAAAAAAAATTTTATATAAAAAAAATTTTAGATAAAAAAAAATTTATATAAAAAAAAATTTATATAAAAAAAATTTTATATAAAAAAATTTTTATATAAAAAAAATTTTATATAAAAAAATTTTTATATGAAAAAAAAATTTATATAAAAAAATTTATAAAAAAAAATTTTATATAAAAAAATTTTTATATGAAAAAAAATTTTATATAAAAAATTTTTTTATATAAAAACAATTTTATATAAAAAAAAATTTATATAAAAAAAATGTTATATAAAAAAAATTTTATATAAATTTTTTTTTATATAAAACAATTTTTATATAAAACAATTTTTATATAAAAAAAATTTTATATAAAAAAAATTTTATATAAAATTTTTTTTATATAAAAAAATTTTTATATAAAAAAAAAATTTATATAAAAAAATTGTATATAAAAAAAATTGTATATAAAAAAAAATTTTATATAAAAAAATTTTATAAAAAAAATTTTATAAAAAAAATTTTATATAAAAAAAATTTTATATAAAAAAAATTTTATATAAAAAAAATTTTATATAAAAAAAAATTTTATATAAAAAAAATTTTATATAATAAAAATGTTATATAAAAAAATTTTTATATAAAAAAAATGTTATATAAAAAAAATGTTATATAAAAAAAATGTTATATAAAAAAATGTTATATAAAAAAAATGTTATATAAAAAAATGTTATATAAAAAAAATGTTATATAAAAAAATTTTTATATAAAAAAATTTTTATATAAAAAAATTTTTATATAAAAAAAATTTTATATAAAAAAAATTTTATATAAAAAAAATTTTATATAAAAAAAATTTTATATAAAAAAAATTTTATATAAAAAAAATTATATAAAAAAAAAAATTTTATATAAAAAAAATTTTATATAAAAAAAATTTTATATACGAAAAATTTTATATAAAAAAAATTTTATATAAAAAAAATTTTATATAAAAAAAATTTTATATAAAAAAAAATTTATATAAAAAAAAATTTATATAAAAAAATTTTATAAAAAAAAATTTATATAAAAAAAAATTTTATATAAAAAAATTTTATATAAAAAAAATTTTATATAAAAAAATTTTTTATATAAAAAAAAATTTATAAAAATTTTTTTTATAAAAAAAACAACAAATTATAAAAAAACAAAAATTTTGGTGCAGACGGCCGAATATGTTAAAGAGGGAATCTGGAGCTTCATAACACACTGTACACTCAAAAACCGACCAGGTCTTGGTCTCTCCTCGCATCCTTTTCGGGGTCGAACCAGGCAACGAGCAGTTGTGGTGTGATGTATTTCTTCCAATCCTGTAACATATAAATAAAAAAAATTATTTATATAATACAAAAATTTTATATAAACAAAATTTTTGTCCTGATCCCTTGGCACGATGAATTGCAACTAGCCAAGCTTTGATGATTTGAACAAATGTGTGTTGTAGGGAGACGCACAGTTGTTGTTCAAAGCTATAGGCTGTTTGCGATTCATCTTGCCAGGGGATCGGGACACAATTTCTGACCGCAAGTGTACAGTATTAATCTAATATATTAACTTTTTCCATGTAGTTGCCAAGATATTCAAGCCAAAGATAACAAGAACTATGAGAAAATAGTTATAACATTAGTGAGAATATTTATTGACTATTTATTAAGGTGATATTTTTGCCATAATTAATTTTATATTAATGCAATTTATAGTAAGAACAGGATATAATTTTATATTTTATGTATGATGAGAACGTCTCTCTGAAATATATTAACTTTTTTCATGGAGTTGCCAAAATATTGGAGTCAAAGATAACAAGTACAGAGAAACACAGTTATAACATTAAAGAGAATATTTATTGCTGTTACACCCTTTGTGTCATTGGGACTATAAAACTGTTGCATGGATAAATAATTATCAATATCCTTTCAATGTCCAAAAAACACAAATACAAATAAACCATAGAGTTATTATTTGGATTGGTCAAAACTATAACCAAATACAGTGAGCACAAAGTAAATATATACAGCTTCATATTAATGCATGCACTTGAAATTGAGTATATGAAAGAAAAAATAGAAAATCTCAAAGGTTACCAGCAATTTAATGAAGTATGTGAAGTAGATGAATTCACCAGGTATGACTGACAAGCATATCCACAGTACCTGCCTTCCTCTAGTGCATCACAAAGTCTAGACTCATTTAATATTCGTGATTCATGTGCACTCCCTGGCCAGTTTACTGCTATATTAGTGAATTTAAGGGAGGCATCACAAACACCCATGATATTAATAGAAAAGTACCCTTTCCTGCAGCGGTATATCTCTGCATCCTGCCCCCCAGCCATTCCTGCAAAGTCAGAGAATTGCTGCATTATTTCTCCTTCACTGGCTGGATTAGGGAACTTGATGTACTCTCGGGCAAGTGATGCAATTGCTATGCATACGTTCTTCACTATCTTGCTGACACTTGGCTGTGACATATCTGTGCAGTCCCCCAATGTCAGCTGGTAGTTGCCAGTGGCAACATAGGCTACCTCAGGGTAACCAGCACCTGAAGTTCTGGTGAAATTCGGAGACCTGTAGAGGAAATAAATCACAAACTTCACTAACACTGTAAAATAGATGGATACCCCACTACTAAGCATACTAAAAATAGGTTCTGTATAGTACTCTTTCCCCTGTAATATTTGGAGCAAATAGGTAAAAACTATGCTAGAGGTGTTCAGTTTTGTTTTGAAAAGCCTTATTTTTAAAAGTACTCATCTGTCAACCTTATTCACCTAAAGGTAGCCTCTATAAATTATATACCTTAATTCAGATTATTTCCTTTCCCTTTATATACACTCACAATCACGCTTTTCGGCCAGTTACTAGGTAAGGAACACTCATATAATAATAATATTCAACAGGTCAGTGACTAATCTCACTCCCACATCACCATGTTTAACATTACAGTCACCACCCCAGATACACCTTCATAGTTTGCACCCAATCAAATTTTATTCACTAAAATTATATCTACCTCGTCTGTTATTGGAAGTTGGTAGCTGCTCCTGTATTTTCTCAGAAGATCTTGGACACAAACTTTGGAAAGCCTGTACCTCTCCAGGAATTCTTTGTCAGAGTACAGAGCAAACGGATCTGTTCTCTCAACAAACCTGCGTGTCCGCCTTCCATTTACCTCTTCCCATTCCGCTATCTCCTCTAGTTCATGAATGTGGTGGCGATAATCAGCCATGCTGCAAAATGGGAATAAAGGATAATTTTGGTAATAATCTTCCCCATGTGATGTTAATTTAGATATTAGGTTAGGTTAGGTCTGCATAATTCTATAAAAACCTTCCCAGCTACTAGAATATAATGAACCTTTATAAATCCTGATTATGTTAGGTCAGGTCAAGTAACTTTAAATAAAGTTATCTCCTCACAATATTATGGGCAGCAATAAATAGAATAAGTAAAAATATGCATGAAAAAGTACCAAAAGTGGGAAAAACAATTTCTGTGGCTCATCTGAAATATTACCCAACTTCCCTGAACTATCAAGTCCTGCTCTCTTTAATTGGTGCATTCAGCATCTTTCAAGGAAATAAAACGTGGTCAAAATGTACTGTTGGCCATTAAAATCAACAGATAATAATGGAATGTGCTCATACCAAACTATCTTCTCCCATGTCATTATGGCACTAGGAATTGTTGGGCTTTTAGATGGGAGTATTTGAGGGAAATATAAATGCCTGTTTTGGAGGTTAACACCAGATTAACGCATACACTCAGCTGGACATCAAATTAATATGCCAAAAAACTACCATTTACAGTATTTTCGTACACGTTATATTGGCTTCATCATTTCATAAGTTCATGACTACCGTACAGGTAGCAAATCACAGAAAATTTACTTCTGCAAGCTAATAACACGTAAATAAATATCTTAAACATTCATACTAACCTTCTAAGTAGACGTAAAGTCGATGATAAATTCTGAATTGTAGTGGCGTGGATGTTGTGGACAAGCGGTACTGACAAGCTCTTCTCCCATTCTCGGAGGTAACACAACATCTTCAAAACGGTCAAAACAAAGTGGCTTTTTGGCAGGACGAGGGGTGTTTTTGTAATGTACAATATTTTCTGCATGTTTTCTTAACATAACTTTCATATCTACACCAAAATAATGTTTTTCTTATGACATTTTATTCATGGTGCATTTTGCATAGACGACCCATGAGAAGGGGGTGGGCTTCTCACGAACAATCACCATCGTTCCAATGTTTTACGTATAGGCGTAGGAGATGCTGCGGACTTCGAATGCGGCGCTCTCATGCCGTCGCAATTGCGAAAGGACTAGGAATATGGCCCATGTTCCCACTCAGCCTGACCTGACTTCATCTCAACCTTTCTGACCACCAACATTAGGCCTAATATCATCTGACCCTACCTGACCTCACATCAACCTTCCTGACCATCTCTGACCCTACCTGACCTCACATCAACCTTCCCTGACTCTACCTGACCTCATATCAACCTTCCTGACCTTCTCAGACCCTACCTGGAGTCCCTCATCGTAAAAGACCACCTGTCGCCTGTACAGTACTTCCTTTGCATTCCTTTTATATTAAGGGGGTGCGGGAGTAGGGGACAGGCTTGGGGGGGGGTTAGGGGGTGCGGGAGTAGGGGAAAGCCTTGGGGGGGGACTGGGGGGGGTGCGGGAATAGGGGGACAGGCTTGGGGTGGGTAGAAAGCTTGTAACCTATTCCTGCACCCCCCTAACCCCCCCCTAAGCCAGTCCCCCTACTCCCGCACCCCCCTAAACCCCCCCCCCCAAAAAAAAAAAAAAAAAATCCCCCGCACCCCTCCCACCCAAGCCTGTCCCCCTATTCCCGCACCCCCTTAACTTACCTGGGGTCTACAATCAAGGAGGTCCCCCAGTAGCCAGGCCGAGTCCCTTTCCAAGCCCCTCTTAGCCCCAGGACCAAGCAGTTTCCGCCACACGTACAAAGGCTCGTATATATAGACTGAGCCCCCTCCTCCAGAAGTCAGTAGCTCCCCAGCGAAGGATGAACCCGCACGTTGGTAGGTCAGAAGTAGCACCTGTAATAGTTTATGAGGATACTGTATATTTGTAGGAGTGATAGGATACTGTATATTTGTGGTAGTTCATAGGATACTGTGATAGGATACTGTATATTTGTAGGAGTGATAGGATACTGTATACAAACCGAAGGAGACAGAATCTAAGGCACAAATACACTGAAATAAATTGTAATTAAATATATATATATATATATATATATATATATATAACCTGACACGAGACATTTAACACACACACACACACACACAAGCAGACGGGACGAGAAGTAAGAAAACCGAAGCCAAAAAAAACAAAACCAATCCATCCCAACACACACTCTTTCCCTCGTAATGTCTCACTCAAATCACCTTCACCACAGGCTTCCCATCCACTGTCTCATTGACGTTGTGGTACCCGCTGAAGAAGAGGTCGGAGTGGGGGTAGTTTCTGTCGTCGTCTGTCCCACCAGCCCCTGCCTCTCCTCCTTCACCTCCTAGCTGTGCCCTTCCATTTGTCTTGTCTTCTTTTGCCCCTTCTTCTGCCCCTCCTTGTGCTCTGTCTTCCGGTTTTCCCTCTAATAACTTTTCTTGAGACTTTTCTTTTACCATTTCTTCAGCTTTTTTCTCTGCCCTTTCGTGTGTCTCTCCCTCGACATGTAACTTTTCTTCTCCTTCTTTCCCAGCCTCGTCCACCTCTCCCTGCCTCGGGTTTTCTTGTCCAACATTATAACCCAAATCATTTCGGATGTTTCCTGGACTTTCTCTTTCGTTTCCCTTTTCTTCCTCTCCTTCCTTGTCTCCTCTGATCACGACATATATTCCCTGGTGTTGTCCCTCGTTCTTTTCGTCTCCTTTCCCTATGTTTACGTACGTCCCTCCTCCTCCTCCTCCTTCTTCTTCTATTTCCCCCTCTTCTGTGTCTTCATCATCATCATCATCATCACCATCATCACCATAACGATAATTCAGGTAGTCATCATCATCCTCCTCTCTCTCCCCATCCCTCTCCTCCTCATCATCATCATCGTCGTAAGGATAGTCAGCGTCTTTTCGTCCCTCCGTCACCTGCAGTTCGTCGTTCGTCCGTCCAGGGTCGCCAACATCCGTCTCCATATCTACCTTCATCTCTCTTGACCGACTTTGTCTCGAGTTGATTCGGTCTGTGAGGGTGAGACAAGACTTAGCGAGACCAATTTAGTGTTGTTGTTGTTGTTGATATTGTGTGTGTGTGTGTTTTTTTTTTTTTTTTTTTTTTTTTGTCAATAGCGTACATCTACATATCAGATATTTTTAAGGAGGAAAGATACATAGTACAGTATTGCATGGTAAATCTGATTCCTCCAAGTATTTATTCCAAGGAAAAGGCCACCATTATTTTTGTTAATCTGGTCCTGTTTCCTGCATGTCATACTTTGGAGGAATCAAGGTGCTCTGATGAACCAAAACAACAATTTATTATACTTAAGCATTATATAATTATAATTTCTTTAATAATAATAATAATAATTTCTTTAAGGACCCTGTGATCGTGTATGAGACTCGGTCGGTGGCTTCTGATTCCTCCTGACTATACCACGAAACAAGCTCCTTCAGTATAGGTGGTGTTTCGTGGCAATGTTTGAAGGACCAGCTGAACTCCAATTTTCTGACTACATTGAGTGATACATGGTGATGCAACACACTTCGTCGAATGGGGTGACTGAAATTATAGGGTCGTGTTAAGGACTGAAAACCCTTCAATATTTTATCATTATTATTATCAGAGAGTAATTCCGTGGATGGTACAGATTTATATGAGCAAATTTAGTACTCTGAAAATACGGTGGTGTGTGGAATGAAAAGGTCACTCATATTAAATATAATACTGTACACACATATCCCAGATACGCTCGCACTCACACACACACACACACACATTCTAAATACACACACACACACACACACATCCCAAATATATACACACACGTTCTAAATACACACACTTTCCAAATACACATCCCAAATATATATACACACACACACACACATCCCAAATATATACACACACACACATTCTAAATACACACACACACATTCTAAATACACACACATACATCCCAAATATATACACACAAACACATTCTAAATACACACACTTTCCAAATATACACACACAAATCCCAAATATATACACACATTCTCGATACACACTTCCCAATTGTATATACACACAGACACACACACACACCTCCCAGCACCTTACCTGCATAATTGATGATGGAGGTTTGGTTAAGGTAGAACATAGCAGTGAATATCACCACAAACCAGAAGGGTCCATTCCTGGCTTGACGATACAGAGTTCTTCTTAAACCCATATTCTTACTCTTTGCCTTTTTTTTTTTTTTTTTTCTGTTACTCTTTAATTCCTTTTTTTCTTACTTTTTTATTTTATTTCTTCGTACACTTACTTTTTATTTTATTTATTTTTTTCTGTTACTCTTTAATTCCTTTTTTTTCTAACTTTTTTTTTTATTTCTTTGTACATTTACTTTTTATTTTATTTCTTTTTTTCTGTTACTCTTTAATTCCTTTTGTTCTTACTTTTTTATTTTGTATCTTTGTACACTTACTTTTTATTTTATTTCCTTTTATTGTAACTCTTTACTTTATTTCATTTTACACTTACTTTCTATTTTATTTTATTTATTTTTATTGTTACTCTTTAATTCCTTTTACTGTTATTTTATTATTTCATTTCTTATTACTTTTTACTTCATCTTCTTCCTCCGTTCCTCTTGTTTTTTTCTTTACTCTTCCTTTCTCTTCTACATTATCTTTTCTTCGTTCCTTCCCCTTCTGTTTTCTTGGTTCTCTTATTTTATTTTTCCTCTTATTCGTCCTTTCTTCCTTTGTCTCCTTTCTCCTTCTCAATAATCTAGAGACAGGAGATTACTATTATCATTTATCATTACTATGCATCACTATGACTATGTAACTGCTATAATCAATACTAGTAACAAAATCTTTAGTTCCGTAGCCACATCTCTGAATGAAAATGTTTATATCCATCCGTTTACTCGTATGTTATAAAAGGAAAGGCAGTATTTACCATAGAATGTATTTTGGCTTGTCATGGCTTCACTTGGATGTATTACACAGTGTTATAACTTCTCTATACACGCACTAGCCTACACATTACATGCATTATATGACACACACACACACACCTTCATCACCTCCAGACTCCCTATTAAAAGCTGTCACACTGCCTTATATCGAATCACACATGTTCATAATTATATAGCTCTGCCCAACAAGAGTATATACCGAGATCCACACAACTACATATAATATACCACAACTATACATACACACACATACCTCTTCGAAATATACCGTATACCACCATTAACTGCACAAGATAATATACCTCGGCTCTTCTCCAAACCTGAGTTGATGTTGTCGTGTCGTGTGGTGAGGTAAGGAAGGGGACAGGTAAACTAACCAAGTGTGTGTATGGGTTGAGGGGATGGGTCCAGCATTTAACACCTGACAGTATGCCAACACTAACGTAGCCACAGGTGCTTCATTTACACTCGGTCCACCTGTTCACGTTTAAAAAGGGACTGGCTGGTGGTGGGTGGGGTGGGGGTTGACTTGTGGGGATAGTGGAGGTGGTAGTATGGGGGGTGACGGTGGGTGGGGGTTGACCAGTGGGGTAAGTGGAGGTGGTAGTTTGGAGGGTGACGGTGGGTGGGGGTTGACAAGTGGGGTAAGTGGAGGTGGTAGTTTAGGGGGTGACGGTGGGTGGGGGTCGACTTGTGGGGATAGTGAAGGTGGCAATTTGGAGGGTGACGGTGGGTGGGGGTTGACCAGTTGGGTAAGTGGAGGTGGCAATTTGGAGGGTGACGGTGGGTGGGGATAGTGGAGATGGTAGTTTGAGTGAGGGACATTGGTGGTGGTGTGAATGGGGTAATAATAGTGGTGTAAGGATGATGGTGGTGAAGGGTATAACATTAATAGTGATGGTGTGGGTAGAACATTAGGGGGTCAAGTGAAGTCTGTGTCCACCACGATTGTAGGAAGGTGATATTCGGCCATTTCTTTAAGGGGGTAAATCACTTATGTTACATTGGAGTGCCATGATTCCTCCAAAGTATGCCAGGAAACAGGATCAGATGAACAAAACCAATGGTGACCTGTTGCTTGGAATAGTTTGGAGGAATCAGTTGCTCCAGATTTGCCAACACTGTACTTCCCCCTTAATGAAAGGACCCTGTGATCATGTATGAAACCTGCATGGTGGCTTCTGATTCCTCCTGACTATGCCACGAAACAAGCTCCGTCAATGTAGATGGTGTTTCGTGGCAATGTTTGAAGGACTTACGAAACTCCAATGTATCTGACTACATCACTGTGGTCCCCAAAATATGTACAAGGCACCAGAAAGCAAAAAATAATGTCGACCATCTGTACAGTACTTAAAAGAGTTGTGCATATACAAATTCGAAGTGACCTGGTGTCTGTCTGTAAAAAAAATGACCTAATAATAAAAATAAAAAACCACCACTTTAAAACCAGGAAAGAATATAAACGAAGATAATTTGTTTTTATTTTTTTATTCCCAAATACATGGAAAAACTTAACCTAATATCAAGGATATAAAAAATGCACGAACAAATTTATTTCTATTGCAAAATGATTTACCATACCGACAGACTTAGAGTGTAGTCAACTAATCACAGTTTCGTCAGTAAAAATATCAATATCAAAATCTCATCTAAATATCATCTAATATATAATTATCATCTAAAACATCATCTAAATATCATCAAACAACCTCACTTCAGCAAAAATATATCCTATATATCAACAAGAATATTATCCAAATATATATAAAAATATCATCTATTAAAATCACCTAAATATCAGCATCTCGTCTAAATAGCAACTAAAAATCAACAATGATATCTAATATCATAATCACCTAAATATTAACATCTCTCATCTAAATAGCACCTAAACATCAATAAAAATATTACCAAAAACATCACCTAGTAAAAATATATCAATCAATCCTAAACTCTCGACAATTATAACAATACTTTCCTATACAGAGACTTTATAAACAGCACCTAATATGACCTAAAAAGAAACCTTAACACCCTGACTACCATAAGAGAATATTCAGTAAATCACAGTAAGATTAATTAAGGGACCCTGTGATCGTATATGAGACCTGGTGGTTTCTGATTCCTAGGCCACAAAACAAGCTCCTATAATGTAGGTATGGGTGTTTCGTGGCAATGCCTATAAGACTCTTTAACCTCCAAATTTCTGACTACATTACAGGGGTCCTTAAAGCTAACTAACACAGGAATCACTAACCCTAACAAACATTGACAATATAGAACCTAAATACACAGCCGACTAGAATGTCCCGTATTCTTCACAAAACTGCACAACATCCCACTGACAAACTTAGAGTATAGCCAGGATAACACAGTAAGATTAAAGCTATCAAATGCCTCACCAATCCTAACAACAACTGACAATATAAAACCTTGATAAACGATCAACCTGAAATGTAAATATTCTACACAAAATTGAACTTTATCCCGCCGACAGACTTAGAGTATAGTCAGGAAATCACAGTAAGATTAAAACTAACAAATGACTCGTCAATACTAAAATCCTAACAAGCATAATAATTACTGGCCAAATATAAAATTGATAAGCTATGGATTTGAGTGATGTTAACTAACTTAAAGTATAATTGGCAAAACGTCGATAGTTTAAAAACTACTAAACATGAAGCAGTCTTAAAACGTTAAAAAAAATCCATCACAAATGTTGATATAAAATGCCCGACCAAAGCTACGTTCTTATATGTAGATATAGAACGTCCATGTTCGATTTATACCATGAAAATAAATCACTGATATTTACTGTGAAGGATGGACGTTCTTTACATGTGATTGAAGGCAGTCGTACCTACCGTAAGCACAGGTGCAATATTTACACTTGTACTTACGGCCAGACCCATGAGACTGAAGGTGACGCCGGATGTGGCCTGAGGAGGCCGCTTTCATGCCACACAATGGACAAGTTGCCGGTGTCATTCCAGCCTTAATAGCTCTACCAATGTTATTCCCGTTATTGTGGCCCAAATTCACTTGTCCCATCATGGGAGCCGCTCCAACAGACGCCCCAATAGGAACACCTTGGCCTTGGTAGGGTACGAAGGTGTAGTTGACGTAGGGCATGAAGGTGTAGCCCACCTGCAGTGGGACCCCGGATGTGACGAGGGCTGGACCAGGGGCGAGGGCTGGGCTAGGGGCGAGGTACGGATGGGGTCGGCTAGAACGGCTCCTGTCTTGAAGGATCTTCCCGGTGTAGGGGCCGGGCTGGGGGCCAGACTCTGCTCCGAGTAGCTGTGACAGGAGCTTCCCGGATGAGGGGCCAGATTCTGTACCGTCTAGCTGCTTACCGGATGAGGGGCCAGGTTGGGGGCCAGATTCTGTACCATCTAGCCGCTTACCGGATGAGGGGCCAGGTTGGGGGCCAGATTCTGTACCATCTAGCCGCTTACCGGATGAGGGGCCAGGTTGGGGGCCAGATTCTGTACCATCTAGCCGCTCACCGGATGAGGGGCCAGGTTGGGGGCCAGATTCTGTACCATCTAACCGCTCACCGGATGAGGGGCCAGGTTGGGGGCCAGATTCTGTACCGTCTAGCTGCTTACCAGATGAGGGGCCGGGCTGGGGGGCAGATTCTGTACCATCTAGCCGCTTACCGGATGAGGGGCCAGGTTGGGGCTCTGGCTGGGGGCTTTGTTCTGTTTCATCTATATATAATGTGGAGGTTGAGGAGGAGTGTGTTGAGGAAGGACGTGGTGATAACGATGAGGGAGACAGGGATCTGGGACTGGCAGAGCTTTGACTTTCTTGGCTCCTATAACCATCATCCACCTCAGACAATGGAGTGCCAAGGGTTCCATCGACGCTTCCCTCAACACGTCCTGAAATATTACATCATTAATATTAATAGTTTTCAGGGATATTTACATTGTTAATTAATATAATGCTATGCTAAATGCCCCCTTCTCGTGCCCGAATGTGTGTGAATAAAATAGATGTGAAATTATTGTAATTAATGATGTTACGTAGACAAAACTGTGGAGAATAACCAATAGAAAGTCCAGTACACAAACGAAGGCAAACTATCACACACTTTCAGGCTCGTCACTACTTCTACTCCAAAATCTCAGTAACTTCTACAGACTGACGCAACAGGAACTCTTAGTTTTTCCAGGTAATGCAGTTTATACAAATATTAACAACTGGAGGCATCAGTGAGGCAAATGAAAATAAGACAAGGGTAAATTGGAGGCTACTAATTCTCTCAAACAAAACAATCCCATTATAATGAGTGTTTAATTTCACCCCACTAATTTCCGAACGCTTTAGAATGATACGAAATATATTATTATTATTATTATTAAAACTTGAAATGAACCGAATTAATAGTAAGTATGAAACACATCTTGATCCAAAAAATCCGACTGGATGAGAGACTGACCGTGTTTGGTGGTGTCAACGGCGGCGGCTTGGATGGCAGCGAGAGGTTGTGGTTGAACGTGTGCCTCCTTCATCGGTGTTGGGACTGTCTGTAAGGACGAGGGGCGCGGCTCTCCTGAAGAAGTAGAAGAAAAATAACGATAAATAAATAAATAAATAAACGAAAAATAAATTAAAGTAGGAATAGAATAGAATATTATAAGTATATGGAAAGATATTCTTGTAGATTTAAGGGGAACTTCTCTTTAACGAGGGATCTGTTCTTTGGCATAATATAGAGGAAACTGTAGCACTCCAATTTATCCCCAAAGAGAATCTCCTATTAAACATGGCACATTTTTATTTATATATTATTTATATATTATTCATCTATTTTTCATTTACTTATTTATATATTATTTATTTTCATTAATTTATTTATTTACTATTTATTTTTAATTATTTACTATTTATTTTTATTTATTTTTCTCCTGATATGACCAGATGAAGCGTTTCTTACCTGTACAAGTTTCAGGCCCAGGTGAAGTGTGGACGTTGTGTGTCATCTCTTGCTCTGTGAGGTGAGACATTTTTGAGGGTTCGTCTTGGTTATTACTCATCATCATGTTGTTGTTGTCGGCGTCTCCTTCATCAACCTTGTCCTCGTCGTCAATTCCTTCCAGCAGAAACTCTAAGATTTGGTCGATACTTTCTTCCTTAGTAACATTGGCCGAGGACTCTGTAAAATAAGAAATGTTTTTGACTATTAGTTGTCTCCGAAGGCAAAGAAAAAAATAGTTGTATACTTTTACTGGTGGCAATCTTGTATAATAAAAATGTCTCTTACTCAGTGCAGAAATGGTTACTGAGATGATATTACACACACACACACACACACAATATTTATAAATCATAATATCATGAAAGTAAATTCAATCCATCAATATTTTTTTTATTATCAATATTTAAGAATATAAAAGATGCAGAATCTAATCTATTTAGTTTTATAGATAATCAGCGTAGTACAAGAACCAAAAACTTCAACCTAATTCTTCCAAGATTCAATACAATTCTCTTTATAAACAGCATAATGTATTATGGTCCCAAGGTATGGAATGCCCTTCCAGCTGATGTAAACATTATAGTATCTACTAAAAGCATCAAAATATTCAAGAGAAAACTAAAAAACTCATAATTCTTAGTTTTGAGTGTCAGAATATAATATAGGTAATTGTATGCAAATATAACTGTGTGTGTAAATGTGTTTGAGAATTTAGTTATTAATGTTGTTGCCGAATTGTAAATATATATAACTTTGACAACAGTCTGTACAGGAGCTACGGCTTAACAGACAGTGTCATAACTGCTTTGTAAGTATATAAATTCTTGATTATTGTATCGACAATTAAGGCAAAAAAAACTTACTTTACTTTACTTTACTATACAAGTTTCTGGAGATATTTTCAACCAATATCACCTTTCTCCAGTCCACTCAATAATGTGCAATATAGCAAAGTGCACAACATGTAAGCCAGAACGTTTCAACACCGAACTGATAATTTAGCATATAGTACAGTCAATGTGTCAATAATGAGGTTTATGGGTATAATATAGTCTGTCTCAGAAAAATAAACAAATACAATCGGTCACAGGAATTGCTACACAGAGCATTGGTTACAATTTTGTTTTTGTTTTTATTCTGCACATACTGTATAGGCCTTATTCTGGTGACTGATTCAATTATTAACCAAATAAACATACCTAGAAAAGTTTGGTGTTAGGAAATTAATGTAGGGTACTGAAATATCTAGTTGTTGCAAACTCAATGTCACAGTGGTGTATACGAATTTCTGAGGCCAACTGTTTGGCAAAGTTTGAGAATTGGACAGACAAGGAGTTCGCAAAGAATTGGCATGAAGAGAGTTGAACCATGTACAGTCGTGGTCAGTAATAATCATCTATATATGAGTAACTCGAACAAGATGCTGTCTAATGTATTAACGTTCTCATATGATGTTATTGTTTTGAAAAGTGAGTATCTGATTGAAGTAAATTAGAAGATGCTGCTCATCCAAAATATTGGCAAACTTCCCAGGTAATGAACAGAGAGAAACTATTTAAACTTGTACACGAGTCACCTCAATGTGGACTATGATCATTACCGTGTTAAACTGGCGGGTATTTCCGAACATGAATTCTATAATAGTAATTCTGTTGATGAAATACAGCTCAGATGACATGACATGAGAAACTTCATGAATGCTTACAAAATGATAAAGATTTTGAAACACACCAATAAGTTTTTATTCCTTCGTTTTAAAAATAAAGTAAAGTCAAAAAGTGAAGTTCAACAGTGGAAGAGTAAGTATCCTTGGCATACGAGTGTACAGAAGACAACATGAAACACTTCACACAATATTTATAATTAATAATAGAAGGATTGGATACCTAATGTATTGCTTGAAGGAAAATTAAGGCTGGTTTTATTAAACTTTCTCTTCTAGAAAAAGTTCTTGTCGTCGTTTAGTTCCCATTATCTGGCAATGCGAATATAGCAACGAAAAGTATAGTTTTAGTAGAAGAGAAAATTTAATATTACCTGCCAAACAATTCCCAAACAGTCATATTGGAGTACCGAATCCATGACAAGATACCAATACAAATTTTCACAGTAACAACAACAGGTGAAGCGAGTTTCACTTTGCCAACTGTACAAGTCAATAAAGATATAATGAAATGTCAACTTATTCTCACCAGAGGGAGATGGAAGAAGTGGCAACAGACCCTCATCTTTCGTCTCGTTCCAGAAATCTACGACTTGAAGAACTTCGAATAATTTATCACTATCGCCGCTCATTTTGGGTCACAGGGGTTGATTATTATTACAGAGCAAGAGAATAACAGTCCACACAGTCACAGTTGTTGAAGCACTGAATACATCAATGTCCTCCTGGTGCCTTTTTATACACTCTTGACCCACGATCCCCTACTGTGATTGGCTGTCGCACTCCACCTGACCTCCTAAGCCTCACTCTGTCATTGGCTGATAGAACTTCCATATCCCCCCCCCCCACCCCTAGGCCTATATCCCTCTCCCCCCTTACCCCAACCCTTGCACCTGACCTACACATAAAGTCTCCTTTCCCGCCATCCCTCCTGAGGCGAGATAATATCCAAAAATAGCTCAAATAACAAATAAACATGAACAAAAATGAGAATGTTTAATTAATATTTACTACATACAAATTCCCGGCGATTTATAACGTGTATATAATTATCTTTGTAATCTATAATATATATGAATTAATTAAACATCTGTCTCCAAAATCTCAAAGCTTAATTAATATTTACTATATACAAATGACTAACGATTTTTAATGTGTATAAAATTTAATTTATCTTTACTTACAATCTCTAATTTATATTACTTAAACATCTGTCTCCCAAATCTCTACATTTCAATTTAATATCTATATAAATATGGTCAGGGTTTAGTTTTGTAAATACTCATTTCCTCTCCGTTTCCTTTGCAGCCTCTGGGTTGTACTGATGCTGTTATTGTTATTATTGTTATTATTGTTATCATTATTATTATTTTTGTTATCATAACTGTTATTATTATTATTGTTATCATTATTTTTATTGTTGCTATCATTATTAATGTTATTATTATCATTATCATTGTTATTATTATTATTCTATGTTATAGTGGTATATGTCACATTGAAGTGGGAAAAGAAACTAAGACTAAGAAGATCATTGTTATTATTGGTTGTGTTAGTAGTGGTATTATCATTATCATTGTTGTTTTTGGTGACGGTGTCAGTGAGAGAATCGCAAACTCCTGTGTAGATGCACATTTGTGGACATATAAAACAGGCACACTTTAAACGGACCTCATATGAAGCATAGAATAGTAAGCGTCGCCTCATTTTATGTGGACTATTTAATTATACAGTATGTTCAATGAAGGGTTCCATATTCAGGTGTGTCTCTTTCGTGTGTCCGCGACTGTACTTGGTTTCTTTTTTTTTTTAGGGACCCTGTGATCGTGTGTGAGGCCTGGTGGCTTCTGATTCCTACTGACCATGCCACCAAACAAGCTCCTTCAATATAGATGGTGTTTCGTGGCCAATATTTGAAGGACTCGTTTACCTCCAATATATTCTGACTACATCACAGGGTCCCTTAACATCTACATACAAACAGCACACGTGTTCATTACCTAAGGAGTTTTTATATAGGTCTCCAGGGCAAGTGTTATAGTGCCACCTTATATATTTAAGGGAAGTAGTACAGTGTTGATAAATACGAAGCAAAATATTTCTCGAAACTATTCCAAGCACCAGGACACCATTATTTTTTCTTATTATGGTTCTGTGTTTTGTCGTATACTTTGTAGGAATCAAGGCTCTCTAATGTACTGTACCAAATGTATACTATCCCCTTCACTTTTGTTACATTGGAGTGCCGTGATTCCTCCAAAATATGCCAGAAAACAGGACCAAATGAACAAAAATAATGGTGTTTTGTTGCTTGGAATAGTTTGTAAGAATCTGTTGCTTCAGATTTACCAACACTGCGCTTCCACCTTAAGTACAAACATTTATTTACTTGTATACAAGATGTTGTCTCGGTGTGATGGTTAGGAGGAAGTACACAGTATTGATGAATCTATTTGGGGCAACTGTTTCCTCCAAACAAACCACCAATATATTTGTTGTTCATCTCGTTCTCGTTCCCCGGCATACTTTTATTTGGAGGGAATCAAGGGATGAAAGGTGGTCTGGGTGGGATGTAGGTTAGGTGAGTGACTGGTGTTGGGATGGAAGGTGGACTGGGAATGGGGAGTGGCTGGGATGTAGGTTAGGTGAGTGACTGGTGTTAAGATGGAAGGTTGACTGGGAATGGGGAGTGGCTGGGATGTAGGTTAGGTGAGTGACTGGTGTTAAGATGGAAGGTGGACTGGGAATGGGGAGTGGTTGGGATGTAGGTTAGGTGAGTGACTGGTGTTAAGATGGAAGGTGGACTGGGAATGGGGATAGGGTGGGATGTAGGTTAGGTGAGTGACTGGTGTTGGGATGGAAGGTGGACTGGGTTATATAGAAAAATTATGTTTTTATGACATTTTGTATAAGTAACTTTGTATAGGACATTTTATATAGGTAACATTGTATATGACATTTTAAATAAGTAACTTTGATATATGACATTTTATATAGGTACCATTGTCAACTTACAGTTTGCTATACACACAGGAATCAGCATCACTGTTTGCTTTTGTGTTTATCTCATTTTTTATTTGTTTATAAGCTCTTCAGAAGCAAAAACAGAAGTATATATATGTATGTATCTATGTATGTATGTATGTATTTAAATATATGTGTATGTATGTATGTATGTATTTAAATATATGTGTATGTATGTATTTAAATATATGTGTATGTATGTATGTATGTATGCACAGTTAGTTGCTTCTTGCTGTCACTTGTCAGAAAATAAAGGAGTGGGGGTGGATTAGGCTTTGGTCTGAGAAACAAGCAGACCACGTGCCAGTTCTGTGTGGATAAGTTAATGATCAAGGGAACTGAAGGTGAGAAAATATGGGTATGATGGATTAGGCTTTGGGGTGAGGGGTAAGCAGGTTCTATGAGTCAGGACACGTGTTTATATCCTATGACACATTTTCCTACTGCAGTCGCACTCGTGGTCTGCCTTTGTTTTGAAAGAAGAAAAGTCGGGTGTTACAAATGCGGTGAATTTAATCATGTACAAGCTGCTTGTAGATTTGATCACAAACTGTTATGCAGCATTTGCCAACGCTTAGGTCACAAAAACCGACTCTGCCAGTATTATAATGCATAGGACGATGGCAAAGAAGTATTAGCCGGTGTTCAGAATAATGGAAATTCGTTGACAATAGAACACATAAATGCACAGTCACTTTTGGGGAGTATAGATGAAGTGAGATTATTAATGAAGAAAAGAAATACTGATATACTATGTGTAAGTGAATCATGGCTCTTTCCCAATCTCTTGGATGATTACGTGAAGATATCTGGATATAAGATTTTTCGTTGTGACAAGGGACGTGGTGGTGGTGTTTGTATGTACACAAAGGATTTTTTAACTGTTAATGTGATCAACTTAAATGTTCCAAAGCAGGAGGGAATTGAGGACGTATGGGTAACCATACAGTGTCGGAAGTTACCAGCTATTATTATAGGGTGTATGTACTGACATCCTAAGGCCCCTGTGGTCGCTTTTGAATACATACAAAACATTTTTAAAGAACTTTGTTTGAAAAATAAGACACTGTATATTCTTGGTGACTTTAATGACAACTTACTTGCTAAGGATAATAAATTGACTAAGCTTATAAAGAGCAACAAACTGACACAGTTGGTCAATAAACCCTCTAGAATTACGCCTACGTCCTCAACATTATTAGATCTTGTCATCACTAATAAGCCCAGTACTGTGCTTACCTGTGATGTTGAACCACAAGAGATAGTGGATCATGATCTCATTGGCATCACCATAGATATTAGTAAACCTAAGAGAATACCTGTAATCAAAACTTTTCGCCACCTTGGTGGATATAAAAAAGAGGACTTCTGCTTAAAACTACTTGAAAAATCTGAAAATTTTAATATGATTTTAAATACAGACGATGTGAATAAGCAGGTAGAAATTTTTACTTTAAATTTTGTGACGTGTCTGGATGCTTGTGCTCCCTATGTAACTAAGCAAATTAGGAGACCATTTGCACCATGGATGAATGAACGTTTGCAAGAGGCCATGAAAACTAGAGATTACACTAAAAAAATATTAAAGTCTGATAGACATAACACTGTACTACAGGAACAATATAAGCACGAGAAAAAACAAGTAAAAACTCTCATTGCAGAAAGTAAAGCCGCATATTACCACAATAAGTTTCATGAGAATAGGGGTAATGTTAATGAGACTTGGAAAGCTATCAGAGAAATTGTTCCCAAATGTAAAAATAATGCTTGTGATTTATACTTTGATGACGAGGTTACTAAAGCCAATGATTTTAATACTCACTTTACAAATGTTGGGAGAAGCACGTATAGGAAAACTCAAGAACTCCTCCATGGTGAAAATGTATCTTATTTTAATGACGAAAATTCTAATGTAGATGCATGTAATTCGAATGACGGAAATGTTATTTTATTTGATACTAATGTTTTTAGACCTCAGCCTGTAGACACTGAAACCATTATTTTAACCATAAAATGTCTTAATGTAACCAGCTCGGTAGGTTGTGATGATATTTCATTGAGATTTATTAAGGATTCCCTGTACATTATTGCATTTTATCTAACTTGCATTATTAATACCTCCATTGTTACTGGTGTTTTCCCTTCTTCTTGGAAGCAGGCTATTGTTGTTCCACTCTTTAAAAAGGGTGATCCTAATGATTTGAATAATTATAGACCCATTTCCCTCCTACCAATTTTATCGAAAATAATTGAGAAAGTAGTTACTGGCCAGCTCACGCATTTCTTGGGGATCAATAAACTTTTATCTAACACACAGCACGGATTTCGACCAAGAGTGTCCACAGAGACTGCTCTCACAGTTGTTAAGGACAAAATATTTACTAATATGGATTTGAAGAAAGTTTCTGTCTTGACTCTATGTGATCTGTCAAAGGCCTTTGATAGTGTCAACCACGATAATATGTTAAATAAATGTGCCAAGCTTAACATTGATAAATTTTGGTTATCGAGCTACCTTCAAAATAGGTCACAGTCCGTTCGTATAAACAAAACATTATCAGAGAATTTAAATGTTAGCTATGGGGTCCCTCAGGGTTCAATTCTTGGCCCCATTTTATTCATTATATATGTCAATGACCTCGCTATGAGTGTAAATGGATGTTCACTGACACAATATGCGGATGACACTCAAATTTTACAAGCTGATACTGTGGATAACCTTAATGATCTCATCTCCAGCACTGAAGCTGCATTGCATACCATAAAGCTGTATTTCCTAACTAATGGACTTCTACTAAATCCCCAAAAAACTGAATGCATATTAATTGTGAATAGACAACTACTATCACACATACCACCAGACATCTATTTTAATTGTAATGGTGTACATATATACCCGAGCGCTCATGTCAAGAATTTAGGGGTACACTTTGACAGATATATGCTTTTTGATGTACACATTGCAGAACTAAATAAGAAAGCAATGGGAATATTGATGTACATCAATAGGATAAGTGAGAACTTTGACAAACCCACTCGAAAAATTATAGTGCAGTCTCTGGTCCTTAGTATAATTAATTATTGTATTAGTGTATGGGGAAATACTAGCAAATCTCTTCTTCATAGTGTGCAAAAAATACAAAATTTTGCTGCAAAAGTGGCAATAGGAGGAGTGAGGAAATATGACCATGTAACACCCATTTTAAAAGAATTGGAATAACTGGCAGTGAAAGACAAATATAAATTTGATAAATGCACCACTATGTACAAAGCTGTCAATGGAATGTATCCAGAATGGTACATAAATTTTTCAACAGTTAGGGAGAATACAGGTAGCATAACAAGGCAGAATGATAACTTGTTTGTGCCAAGAACTGCAACAGACTCTGGCGCTAGGGCCACCGCTGTATGTGGACCTAGAGCTTGGAACGAACTGCCACATCATATTACTAACTCAGGAAGCCTACAAGGTTTTAAGTCTGGGCTTAAAAGGCTACTTTTAATGACACAGGTCTAATTATCTGTATTATTTTAAATGTTCATGTATTATAACACAATTTGTTTTCCCCTTTATCTATTTAATCTATGTATTGATATTATATTATAAGTTTGCCCTTCTTATAATCTCTTGCTGAATTTACTTTGTCAAATGTTCATATTGCAATAATCACATGTATGCTTACGAGAATAACCATGTATCATGGAAATAAACAATTTGAATTTGAATTTGAATTTCCGTCAAGAGGAAGATGAAGAACAGGCGGAGGAAGAGAGTTAGGAATAGGAAAGAAAGGGGAAAGCCGAGAAGGAAGGACAGAGGGAGATACAGATGGGACGGATGTGAGAGAGGAAAGGAAAGGGGGCGGACAGTGTGTATGTGTGTGTGTGTTGACAGTCCGACCTCTACAGCATTACTTGTCCCGCGGTGTAGTGATAATCTACCTAACCCAACCGTATCACCCAAGCCTTACTGGTCAATATCTAAAACAAACATACAGGTACACGTCTCTATCGTTAATGAGAGTTGTTGTTGCTGTTGCTGCTGTTGTTGTTGTTGTTCGCCAGACTTTCCCGATTCTTTTTGTTGTAATCAATTTCTTGTAGAAAAAATTATCCAGTCAGTCATGTCTTTTATTTGACATGAAGCAATACAGTAATATTAACATTACTATTCAATTGTGACAGCAATATTGAATAATGAAAAGAAAAAATTGGTGTTAACAATTAAATACTTATAACACGGCAACTCAACCAACATCTTTACACAATGTCATTTATCTGTAATTATTGGTCATATCAGTATGGTTATTAATCATTGCATCAGTAATAAACTAAATTACAGTGAAATATTATAGATAATATATTATACTATATGTAGGGATGATGGTGGTGAAGGGTATAACATTAATAGTGATGGTGTGGGTATAACATTAGGGGGTCAAGTGAAGTCTGTGTCCACCACGATTGTAGGAAGGTGATATTCGGCCATTTCTTTAAGGGGGTAAATCACTTATGTTACATTGGAGTGCCATGATTCCTCCAAAGTATGCCAGGAAACAGGATCAGATGAACAAAACCAATGGTGACCTGTTGCTTGGAATAGTTTGGAGGAATCAGTTGCTCCAGATTTGCCAACACTGTACTTCCCCCTTAATGAAAGGACCCTGTGATCATGTATGAAACCTGCATGGTGGCTTCTGATTCCTCCTGACTATGCCACGAAACAAGCTCCGTCAATGTAGATGGTGTTTCGTGGCAATGTTTGAAGGACTTACGAAACTCCAATGTATCTGACTACATCACTGTGGTCCCCAAAATATGTACAAGGCACCAGAAAGCAAAAAATAATGTCGACCATCTGTACAGTACTTAAAAGAGTTGTGCATATACAAATTCGAAGTGACCTGGTGTCTGTCTGTAAAAAAAATGACCTAATAAATAATAAAAAAAAAAAAAACCTCTTTAAAACCAGGAAAGAATATAAACGAAGATAATTTGTTTTTATTTTTTTATTCCCAAATACATGGAAAAACTTAACCTACTATCACTATCAACTTTGGCAGACTGATCACAACACAGTCTATATAGTCAGTGAGACACAAGTACAGTCATTAGAAATAAAAAAACACAAAAACATCACGAGAGTAAACCAGTATGGACGAAACAGTTTGTATATAATATAGTATACAACATTTACAATTACTGCAACATGCAAACCTCGAGATGCAATGGATTCTCTAATGCATACATATACTAAGTTGTCACACTGACTTGTCTATATCGTATTGAGTAAATCATATTGCACACAAATATTACATGGGTTCAGTTCGGAAAAAAAAAATGCACGAACCAAGTTATTTCTATTGCAAAATGATTTACTTAGAGTGTAGTCAGCTAATCACAGTTTCGTCAGTAAAAATATCACGTAAAACCCTTACCTCAATATCAAAATCTCATCTAAATATCATCTAAAACATCATCTAAATATCATCAAACAACCTCACTTTAGCAAAAATATAACCTATATACCAACAAGAATATTATCTAAATATATAAAAAAATATCATCTATTAAAATCACCTAAATATCAGCATCTCGTCTAAATAGCAACTAAAAATCAACAATGATATCTAATATCATAATCACCTAAATATTAACATCTCTCATCTAAATAGCACCTAAACATCAACAAAAATATACCCAAAAACATCACCTAGTAAAAATATATCAATCAATCCTAAACTCTCGACAATTATAACAATACTTTCCTATACAGAGACTTTATAAACAGCACCTAATATGACCTAAAAAGAAACCTTAACACCCTGACCACCATAAGAGAATATTTAGTAAATCACAGTAAGATCAATTAAGGGACCCTGTGATCGTATATGAGACCTGGTGGTTTCTGATTCCTAGGCCACAAAACAAGCTCCTATAATGTAGGTATGGGTGTTTCGTGGCAATGCTTATAAGACTCTTTAACCTCCAAATTTCTGACTACATCACAGGGGTCCTTAAAGCTAACTAACACAGGCATCACTAACCCTAACAAACATTGAAAATATTGAACCTAAATACACAGCCGACTAGAATGTCCCGTATTCTTCACAAAACTGCACAACATCCCACTGACAAACTTAGAGTATAGCCAGGATAACACAGTAAGATTAAAGCTATCAAATGCCTCACCAATCCTAACAACAACTGACAATATAAAACCTTGATAAACGATAAACCTAAAATGTAAATATTCTACACAAAATTGAACTTTATCCCGCCGACAGACTTAGAGTATAGTCAGGAAATCACAGTAAGATTAAAACTAACAAATGACTCGTCAATACTAAAATCCTAACAAGCATAATAATTACTGGCCAAATATAAAATTGATAAGCTATGGATTTGAGTGATGTTAACCAACTTAAAGTATAATTGGCAAAACGTCGATAGTTTAAAAACTACTAAACATGAAGCAGTCTTAAAACGTTAAAAAAAATCCATCACAAATGTTGATATAAAATGCCCGACCAAAGCTACGTTCTTATATGTAGATATAGAACGTCCATGTTCGATTTATACCATGAAAATAAATCACTTATATTTACTGTGAAGGATGGACGTTCTTTACATGTGATTGAAGGCAGTCGTACCTACCGTAAGCACAGGTGCAATATTTACACTTGTACTTACGGCCAGACCCATGAGACTGAAGGTGACGCCGGATGTGGCCTGAGGAGGCCGCTTTCATGCCACACAATGGACAAGTTGCCGGTGTCATTCCAGCCTTAATAGCTCTACCAATGTTATTCCCGTTATTGTGGCCCAAATTCACTTGTCCCATCATGGGAGCCGCTCCAACAGACGCCCCAATAGGAACACCTTGGCCTTGGTAGGGTATGAAGGTGTAGTTGACGTAGGGCATGAAGGTGTAGCCCACCTGCAGTGGAACCCCGGATGTGACGAGGGCTGGACCAGGGGCGAGGGCTGGGCTAGGGGCTAGACCAGGGCTAGGGGCTGGGCCAGGGGCGAGGGCTGGGCTAGGGGCGATGTACGGATGGGGTCGGCTAGAACGGCTCCTGTCTTGAAGGATCTTCCCGGTGTAGGGGCCGGGCTGGGGGCCAGACTCTGCTCCGAGTAGCTGTGACAGGAGCTTCCCGGATGAGGGGCCAGGTTGGGGGCCAGATTCTGTACCGACTAGCTGCTTACCGGATGAGGGGCCAGGTTGGGGGCCAGATTCTGTAACGTCTAGCTGCTTACCGGATGAGGGGCCAGGTTGGGGGACAGATTCTGTACCATCTAGCTGCTTACCGGATGAGGGGCCAGGTTGGGGGCCAGATTCTGTACCGTCTAGCTGCTTACCGGATGAGGGGCCAGGTTGGGGGCCAGATTCTGTACCATCTAGCTGCTTACCGGATGAGGGGCCAGATTCTGTACCGTCTAGCTGCTTACCGGATGAGGGGCCGGGCTGGGGTTCTGGCTGGGGGCTTTGTTCTGTTTCATCTATATATAGTGTGGATGAGGAGGAGGATGAGGATGAGTGTGTTGAGGAAGGACGTGGTGATAACGATGAGGGAGGTTGGGGTTCGGGCTGGGGGCTTTGTTCTGTTTCATCTATATATAATGTGGAGGATGAGGAGGAGTGTGTTGAGGAAGGACGTGGTGATAACGATGAGGGAGACAGGGATCTGGGACTGGCAGAGCTTTGACTTTCTTGGCTTCTATAACCATCATCCACCTCAGACAATGGAGTGCCAAGGGTTCCATCGACGCTTCCCTCAACACGTCCTGAAATATTACATCATTAATGTTAATAGTTTTCAGGGATATTTATATTGTTAATTAATATAATGCTATGCTAGATGCCCCCTTCTCGTGCCCGAATGTGTGTCAATATAATAGATGTGAAATTATTGTAATTAATGATGTTACGTAGACAAAACTGTGGAGAATAACCAATAGAAAGTCCAGTACACAAACGAAGGCAAACTATCACACACTTTCAGGCTCGTCACTACTTCTACTCCAAAATCTCAGTAACTTCTACAGACTGACGCAACAGGAACTCTTAGTTTCTCCAGGTAATGCAGTTTATACAAATATTAACAACTGGAGGCATCAGTGAGGAAAATGAAAATAAGACAAGGGTAAATTGGAGGCTACTAATTCTCTCAAACAAAACAATCCCATTATAATGAGTGTTTAATTTCACCCCACTAACTTCCAAACGCTTTAGAATGATACGAAATTTATGTACAAAACTTGAAATGACGAACGCTTCAGAATGATACGAAATATATTATTATTATTATTATTAAAACTTGAAATGAACCGAATTAATAGTAAGTATGAAACACATCTTGATCCAAAAAATACGACTGGATGAGAGACTGACCGTGTTTGGTGGTGTCAACGGCGGCGGCTTGGATGGCAGCGAGAGGTTGTGGTTGAACGTGTGCCTCCTTCATCGGTGTTGGGACTGTCTGTAAGGACGAGGGGCGCGGCTCTCCTGAAGAAGTAGAAGAAAAATAACGATAAATAAATAAATAAACGAAAAATAAATGAAAGTAGGAATAGAATATAATATTATAAGTATATGGAAAGACATTCTTGTAGATTTAATTAAGGGGAACTTCTCCTTGCTGGTGAACCTGAAGGACTGTATGTGATTCCTCCAAAATGTGCCATCAAACAGAAAACCCCAATATTACTTTAACGAGGGATCTGTTCTTTGGCATAATATGGAGGAAACTGTAGCACTCCAATTTATCCCCAAAGAAATCTCCTATTAAACATGGCACATTTTTATTTATATATTATTTATTATTCATTCATTTATTATTTATCTATTTTTCATTTATTATTTATTTATTATTCATTTATTTATTTACTATTTATTTAATTATTTATTTTTATTTATATATTATTTTTATTTATTTATTATTTATTTTTCTCCTGATATGACCAGATGAAGCGTTTCTTACCTGTACAAGTTTCAGGCCCAGGTGAAGTGTGGACGTTGTGTGTCATCTCTTGCTCTGTGAGGTGAGACATTTTTGAGGGTTCGTCTTGGTTATTACTCATCATCATGTTGTTGTTGTCGGCGTCTCCTTCATCAACCTTGTCCTCGTCGTCAATTCCTTCCAGCAGAAACTCTAAGATTTGGTCGATACTTTCTTCCTTAGTAACATTGGCCGAGGACTCTGTAAAATAAGAAATGTTTTTGACTATTAGTTGTCTCCGAAGGCAAAGAAAAAAATAGTTGTATATTTTTACTGGTGGCAATCTGGTATAATAAAAATGTCTCTTACTCAGTGCAGAAATGGTTACTGAGATGATATTACACACACACACACAATATTTATAAATCATAACATCATGAAAGTACATTCAATCCATCAATATTTTTTTTTATTATCAAAATTTAAGAATATAAAAGATGCAGAATCTAATCTACTTAGTTTTATAGATAATCAGCGTAGTACAAGAACCAAAAACTTCAACCTAATTCTTCCAAGAATCAATACAATTCTCTTTATAAACAGCATAATGTATTATGGTCCCAAGGTATGGAATGCCCTTCCAGCTGATGTAAACATTATAGTATCTACAAGCAGCATCACAGTATTCAAGAGAAAAGTAAAAACTCATAATTCTTAGTTTTGAGTGTCAGAATATAATATAGGTAATTGTATGCAAATATAACTGTGTGTGTGTAAATGTATGTATGTGATTATATGAGTGTGTGTTTATTTATGTGATCGTACCGTTATGAGTGCAATTATAAGTTCCTATTGTAAACTGCTACTGTGTTTGAGAATTTAGTTATTAATGTTGTTGCCGAATTGTAAATATATATAACTTTGACAACAGTCTGTACAGGAGCTACGGCTTAACAGACAGTGTCATAACTGCTTTGTAAGTATATAAATTCTTGATTATTGTATCGACAATTAAGGCAAATAAAAATTACTTTACTTTACTTTACTATACACGTTTCTGGAGATATTTTCAACCAATATCACCTTTCTCCAGTCCACTCAATAATGTGCAATATAGCAAAGTGCACAACATGTAAGCCAGAACGTTTCAACACCGAACTGATAATTTAGCATATAGTACAGTCAATGTGTCAATAATGAGGTTTATGAGTATAATATAGTCTGTCTCAGAAAAATAAACAAATACAATCGGTCACAGGAATTGCTACACAGAGCATTGGTTACAATGTTGTTTTTGTTTTTATTCTGCACATACTGTATAGGCCTTATTCTGGTGACTGATTCAATTATTAACCAAATAAACATACCTAGAAAAGTTTGGTGTTAGGAAATTAATATAGGTTACTGAAATATCTAGTTGTTGCAAACTCAATGTCACAGTGGTGTATACGAATTTCTGAGGCCAACTGTTTGGCAAAGTTTGAGAATTGGACAGACAAGGAGTTCGCAAAGAATTGGCATGAAGAGAGTTGAAGCATGTACAGTCGTGGTCAGTAATAATCATCTATATATGAGTAACTCGAACAAGATGCTGTCTAATGTATTAACGTTCTCATATGATGTTATTGTTTTGAAAAGTGAGTATCTGATTGAAGTAAATTAGAAGATGCTGCTCATCCCAAATATTGGCAAACTTCCCAGGTAATGAACAGAGAGAAACTATTTAAACTTGTACACGAGTCACCTCAATGTGGACTATGATCATTACAGTGTTAAACTGGCGGGTATTTCCAAACATGAATTCTATAATAGTAATTCTGTTGATGAAATACAGCTCAGATGACATGACATGAGAAACTTTATGAATGCTTACAAAATGATAAAGATTTTGAAACGCACCAATAAGTTTTTAATCCTACGTTTTAAAAATAAAGTAAAGTCAAAAAGTGAAGTTCAACAGTGGAAGAGTAAGTATCCTTGGCATACGAGTGTACAGAAGACAACATGAAACACTTCACACAATATTTATAATTAATAATAGAAGGATTGGATACCTAATGTATTGCTTGAAGGAAAATTAAGGCTGGTTTTATTAAACTTTCTCTTCTAGAAAAAGTTCTTGTCGTCGTTTAGTTCCCATTATCTGGCAATGCGAATATAGCAACGAAAAGTATAGTTTTAGTAGAAGAGAAAATTTAATAATACCTGCCAAACAATTCCCAAACAGTCATATTGGAGTACCGAATCCATGACAAGATACCAATACAAATTTTCACAGTAACAACAACAGGTGAAGCGAGTTTCACTTTGCCAACTGTACAAGTCAATAAAGATATAATGAAATGTCAACTTATTCTCACCAGAGGGAGATGGAAGAAGTGGCAACAGACCCTCATCTTTCGTCTGGTTCCAGAAATCTACGACTTGAAGAACTTCTAATAATTTATCACTATCGCCGCTCATTTTGGGTCACAGGGGTTGATTATTATTACAGAGCAAGAGAATAACAGTCCACACAGTCACAGTTGTTGAAGCACTGAATACATCAATGTCCTCCTGGTGCCTTTTTATACACTCTTGACCCACGACCCCCTACTGTGATTGGCTGTCGCAGTCCACCTGACCTCCTAAGCCTCGCTCTGTCATTGGCTGATAGAACTTCCATATCCCCCCCACCACCCCTAGGCCTATATCCCTCTCCCCCCTTACCCCAACCCTTGCACCTGACCTACACAAAGTCTCCTTTCCCGCCATCCCTCCTGAGGCGAGATAATATCCAAAAATAGCTCAAATAACAAATAAACATGAACAAAAATGAGAATGTTTAAGGGAAGATACACTTTAGTTATATTGGAGAACATTGATTCCTCCAAAGTATGCCAGGAAACAAGACAAGATGAACAAAAATAATGATGTTCTGTTGCTTGGAATAGTTTGGAGGAATCAGTTGCTACAGATTTAATAACACCGAACCTCCCCCTTAATCAATATTTACTACATACAAATTCCCGGCGATTTATAACGTGTATATAATTATCTTTGTAATCTATAATATATATGAATTAATTAAACATCTGTCTCCAAAATCTCAAAGCTTAATTAATATTTACTATATACAAATGACTAGCGATTTTTAATGTGTATAAAATTTAATTTATCTTTACTTACAATCTCTAATTTATATTACTTAAACATCTGTCTCCCAAATCTCTACATTTCAATTTAATATCTATATAAATATGGTCAGGGTTTAGTTTTGTAAATACTCATTTCCTCTCCGTTTCCTTTGCAGCCTCTGGGTTGTACTGATGCTGTTATTGTTATTATTGTTATTATTGTTATCATTATTATTATTTTTGTTATCATAACTGTTATTATTATTGTTATCATTATTTTTATTGTTGCTATCATTATTAATGTTATTATTATTATTATCATTGTTATTATTATTATTCTATGTTATAATGGTATATGTCACATTGAAGTGGGAAAAGAAACTAAGACTAAGAAGATCATTGTTATTATTGATTGTGTTAGTAGTGGTATTATCATTATCATTGTTGTTTTTGGTGACGGTGTCAGTGAGAGAATCGCAAATTCCTGTGTAGATGCACATTTGTGGACATATAAAACAGACACACTTCAAACGGACCTCATATGAAGCATAGAATAGTAGGCATCGCCTCATCTTATGTGGACTATATAATTATACAGTATGTTCAATGAAGGGTTCCATATTCAGGTGTGTCTCTTTCGTGTGTCCGCGACTGTACTTGTTTTTTTTTTGTTTTTTTTATTAACTGACCCTGTGATCGTGTGTGAGGCCTGGTGGCTTCTGATACCTACTGACCATCCCACCAAACAAGCTCCTTCAATATAGATGGTGTTTCGTGGCCAATATTTGAAGGACTCGTTTACCTCCAATATATTCTGACTACATCACAGGGTCCCTTAACATCTACATACAAACATGACACGTGTTCAATACCTAAGGAGTTTTTATATAGGTCTCCAGGGCAAGTGTTATAGTGCCACCTTATATATTTAAGGGAAGTAGTACAGTGTTGATAAATACGAAGCAAAATATTTCTCGAAACTATTCCAAGCACCAGGACACCATTATTTTTTTCTTATTATGGTTCTGTGTTTTGTCGTATACTTTGTAGGAATCAAGGCTCTCTAATGTACTGTACCAAATGTATACTATCCCCTTCACTTTTGTTACATTGGAGTGCCGTGATTCCTCCAAAATATGACAGAAAACAGGACCAAATGAACAAAAATAATGGTGTTCTGTTGCTTGGAATAGTTTGTAAGAATCTGTTGCTTCAGATTTACCAACACTGCGCTTCCACCTTAAGTACAAACATTTATTTATTTGTATACAAGATGTTGTCTCGGTGTGATGGTTAGGAGTAAGTAGACAGTGTTGATGAATCTATTTGGGGCAACTGTTTCCTCCAAACAAGCCACCAATATATTTGTTGTTCATCTCGTTCTCGTTCCCCGGCATACTTTTATTTGGAGGGAATCAAGGGATGGAAGGTGGTCTGGGTGGGATGTAGGTTATATGAGTGACTGGTGTTGGGATGGAAGGTGGACTGGGAATGTGGAGTGGCTGGGATGTAGGTTAGGTGAGTGACTGGTGTTGGGATGGAAGGTGTACTGGGAATGTGGAGTGGCTGGGATGTAGGTTAGGTGAGTGACTGGTGTTGGGATGGAAGGTGGACTGGGAATGTGGAGTGGCTGGGATGTAGGTTAGGTGTGTGACTGGTGAAGTATAGATGGTGGGTAACATTATAGTTAACATTGTACTACATGACATTTTATATAGGTAACATTGTACTACATGACATTTTATATAGGTAACATTGTACTACATGACATTTTATATAGATAACATTGTGTTTTATGACATTTTATATAAGTAACTTTGTACATGACATTTTATATAGGTACCATTGTCAACTTACAGTATGCTATACACACAGGAATCAGCATCACTGTTTGCTTTTGTGTTTATGTCATTATTTATTTGTTTATAAGATCTTCAGAAGCAAAAACAGAAGTATATATATCTGTATGTATGTATGTATGTATGTATGTATGTATGTATTTAAATATATGTGTATGTATGTATGTTGTTGGGTTTGGAAGTTTCCCCTAGAAATAAGAAATTGGATTGTGTTGGTGGGAGTGACTGCTGTAATTATAACGAAACGGCAGGGTTTATTTCTCATATTGTTTATGTTTATTCAATTACTTTGTTTATTATATTACAATCATTATTTATTGTTTCTTTTGTGCAGTTATTTGGGGGGATCTTTGGCTATAACAATATAGGATATAGGTTAGGGATCTTATATCTATGTCCGACACGTCACGCTCTCTCCACGTCACTGTTCGGAGCTGAGTTCGGGTTATTGGTTGTAAAATAAAGTGTCTTTTGTCAGTAGCCGCCCGTGTGTTAAGTTCTCTCTCCCTCCGTTCCCTGTGTTGTCTATCTTGAGTTACTGCCGATGTTGGCCTCACGCTCTACAGTGCTTTGGGAGCTAACATATGGTGCCCAGACCCGGGAACAGCTATAAGGAAGATAATCCCGACGAATATACGGCAGTATGGCGGACGACGACAAACAGATGGAGAGGAGACGGGCGGCGAACCGTGGCTGGGTAACTCGCACCTCCAACGCCCTTGCTGATTTGGTAGCCAAGCCTGACGTGACAACACTGGAGTTAGAAGACGCTATAGAGGAGTTTGACCGGCGTCTTGCTGCCCTAGACGATACACAGAGTGCTGTGGAGATGGGAATCGTCGAGCCTGACAAGTTAGAAAAGGACATAGAGGACGCCGATCGCTTCCGCCGCCAAGTAAGGTGTCATAGAGTGCAGGCTTCGCAGAAATTAGCTGATTTGTTAACCAAGACAGGGCCACCAGCTGTGCCAGCCGCACACAGTGATAATGGTGCGACTGACTCTGTGATGAGTAACATTATTAGATTACCACGTATAGAGTTACCGAAATTTAGTGGTAATGTGCTGGAGTGGTTGTCTTTCTGGGAACAGTTTGAGGCCTTGGTGGGCGAAGCAAATATTCCTGCTGTAAGTAAGTTTGGGTATTTGCTCTCTTCTCTCGAGGGTGAAGCCAAGCGGGTAGTACACGGCTTAACCCTAACAGCTGCTAGCTTTCCCATAGCTTGTAAGATGTTGAAAGAGAGGTTTGGGAAATCTGAACGCATTATATTTGCCCATATTCAAGCTTTGTTGAATATTGAAATGCCAGTTAAGTCGTCTGGGTTTAAATATATTGCTTCGCTTTGGAAAATGCAGGATGAACTTAACTCTCATATACGCAGTTTGGAAGCCTTGGGGGTTAAAGGGGATCAGTACGGCGTGGTATTGACTCCTGTTATACTGTCTCGTTTACCTCAGGAGATTCGTATGGAATGGTCCAGAGATGGTTCTGGGCATGAGGGTGATCTTCACTGGTTAATGAGTTTTCTTCAGAATGAGTTAGAGCGGCGAGAGCGGTCGGACTCTTATAGGGACGGTTGCCGCTACGATGAGGCACGAGGTGGTCCCTTGCCTTCAGAAAAAAGGAAGGTACCCCCTAGTACTGCCTCTGCCCTTGTTTCCTCCTCCTCCCCAGGTATGACCAACTGTGTATTCTGTGGTAAGCAACATCCAAGTGAAAAGTGTTTCAGTGTAAAGAAGCTCACTCGCGATGAACTGGTAGAAAAGCTCCGCACATTAGGGTTGTGCTTCAGGTGTCTTGAGAAAGGACACATATCACGAGGGTGTAAACATAAGTGTAGTAAATGTCAAGGCTACCATAATGTTCTCTTTTGCCTTAAAGGTCAACCGAAAGTGACCAGCAATAATGTACCTTCTGTAAGTGAGTCTGTTCAGCCTGCTGGTGATAGTGTACCTGTGACTTCTGATAGTCGTACTCAGTCTCCTGTAAGTTATGTTGGAGTGGCTCTGTGCAAGACACAAAAGGGTAGTGAGCATTTGAAATCTACTTGCTGCGTGTTACAGACAGCCAAGGTCAGAGTAATTAATGGTGAAGGTAAAAGTGTTGACGCGACAGTACTGTTCGACACTGGGTCTGACAGGTCGTACGTCTCAAAGTCTTTGGTTAAGAATGTTCGCCCGACATGGTTGAATTCTGAACCCATAAGTTACTCTGCCTTTGGTAATAACTCTTCTCAGGGCCATATGTGTAACTTGTATGATTTAAGATTAGAAGATTGTAAGGGACTGGTGCATTCTTTAGTTGCTGTTGAAATTAATACCATATGTGCTCCTTTAATACGTCCCAGGGTACCCGAAGACACACTCAGGGGTTATGAATACTTGCCTTTGGCTGATGATTACTTGCACAACCAACACATTAATGTAGATATTTTGGTGGGGGTTGATTCTTACTGGAAATTCATGCTTCCTAACCAGATATGTTTACAGAAAGGTTTAGTAGCCCAAGAGTGCGTCTTTGGGTGGGTGTTGTCTGGTTCTTGGACTTCTTGTTCCCCCATGGGAGTAAGTACTCAGCTTCTATGTATCAATGGAGTGTCTGAAGCCAGCTTGAGTAAGTTCTGGGACTTAGAGTCTGTTGGTGTAACTTGTAAGGAGGCTTTAACCGATGATTCTAACCGTGTTCAGCAGACTTTTACTGAGCATGTGAAATTTGTCGATGGGAGATATGAGGTTACATTGCCCTGGAAATCAGACACTGCTAGGTCTCAGTTGCAGGATAATGTAAAATTAGCTAAGAAAAGGTTGTCTAACTTGTGTCATAGATTTCAGAAAGATCCACGCCTGAAGGAAGAGTATGATGCCGTCTTTCGAGCGTATGAGAAGGAGGGAATATGTGAAGAGGTCCCGCCTTCTCAGCTGAAGAGTGTTCATCCCACCTACTACCTTCCTCATCGTCCGGTTGTACGCGAGAGCAGCTCCTCTACTAAAATACGGCCTGTCTTCGATGCATCGGCAGCCGGGTATAACGGTGTATCTCTGAACGATTGTCTAGATGCTGGTCCATCTCTTAACCCTGATCTTGTTGAAACTCTTCTGAGATTTAGAAGGTGGCAGGTAGCATTCACTGCAGATATATCGAAGGCCTTCCTTCAAATTAATGTTAGAGAAGATGATAGAGATGTTCATAGATTTCTTTGGCAATGTGGAGATCAAGTACGTACTATGAGATTCTTACGCGTACCCTTTGGAAACAAAAGTAGTCCTTTCTTGCTTAATGCCACAATCAAACATCATTTACAGTTCTTCTCTCACTCAGAAGTGGTTCAAGAATTAAAGGAAAATCTTTATGTAGATGATTGGCTATCTGGCGCTGACAACATCGAAGAAGGCAAAGTTAAGTTCACAGAGGCCTGTTCAATTTTGGCTAAAGCCGGCATGACGCTAACTAAGTGGTCCTCTAATAGTAAAGATATGGTGGGATGCTTTGGCTGTAAGACTTGTTTGAACGAAGGTTCAGTTAAAGTGCTAGGCATGCAGTGGGAAATAGAGAAAGACTGCTTCGCCTTTGCGAATTATGACGTAGAGAGTCAACCAGAGCCCATTTCCACAAAGAGAGCTGTTCTTAGCTGTATAGCCAGACTATTTGACCCTATTGGGTTTGTGAGTCCTTTCATTATGTATGTTAAGATTCTATTTCAGGACATATGGAAGGAAGGTGGTGGATGGGATGAGATTCTTCCAGACCATTTATTGTATGGGTTTCAAAGGTGGTTTAATAGTATTTCTCTGTTTAAGACTTGGAGTGTAAAGAGATGCTATACACCAGGTACTTCTTGGAAAGATTTGAATGGAGCGGAACTACATGCATTTGGAGATGCTTCTGAGAAGGGTTACGGAGCCTGTGTGTATCTAAGAGTCCCTCAGTCTGACGGCAAATTTAGTGTATCCTTTGTGATGTCCAGAGGACGAGTAAGTCCTATCAAGAGTGTAACCCTGCCTCGTTTAGAGTTAATTGGGGCTCTCCTATGTGCAAGGCTGGTAACCTTTGTTGAGTCAACTCTACACATTAATGTACCTGTATGTTGTTGGACCGATTCAACAGTTACGCTATCCTGGATAAAGGGAGAGCCGCTCAAGTGGAAGAGCTTTGTAAGAAACAGAGTTTCAGAGATACAGGAGTTAACTTCACCTAGTAATTGGCGTCACTGTCCAGGAAGAGATAATCCAGCAGATCTTATTTCTAGGGGTGCCCTTGCTGAGCATCTTATGTCAAGTGAGCTGTGGTTAAATGGACCGGCTTGGTTATCTCTCCCTATTCAACACCTACAGCATGAACAACAGAATTCGAACGGAGTGGAGAATTGTGAAGTGGTAACTCCATGCCTGAAGGTTACTGAAGCACATTCATCTGTGTTCGAGTTTAGTCGTTACAGTGGGTTTTGTAAGGCAGTTAATGTTGTTGCTTGGGTACTGAGATTCATCCGTAACTGTAAAAGTAAAGGTGACAAGGACACTGGTCAGTTAACATACGAAGAATTAAGCAAGGCTAAGGTGAAGTTATTCCAGAGTGTACAGCTTGAGGCTTATAGTCAAGAGTTTGAGGCTCTTTCTAAGGGCAAAGCTATTCCACAGAATTCTCCAATTTGTAAACTTGATCCCTTTATAGGTGATGATGGATTATTAAGAGTAAAAGGTCGCCTGGAGGAGGCAGACATGTTGTATGAGAGCAAACACCCCATTATAATCCCTTCTGGTCATGTTGCACAACTGTTGATTAGGTTCCAACACATATTGCTTAAGCATGCAGGTGTCTCTGTACTTGTCTCCACTTTGAGAAGCGGGTACTGGATTGTACGACTGAGACGGATGGCTAAGTCTATATGTAACAAATGTGTACAGTGCCGTAGGCATCACTCGAAGGCTTGCTCGCAATCTGTTGCCCCTCTGCCTGCATCAAGAGTTACACCTTCGCCTCCCTTTACTGTCACTGGTTTAGATTTTGCTGGGCCTTTGTTTTGCGTGGATAAGCCTTCGAGTAAGTTCTACATATTGCTATTTACATGTGCTGTTGTCAGGGCTATTCATTTAGAATTGACTGATTCTTTGTCTATGAGTGATTGCACCTTGGCTTTGCGTAGGTTTGTAGCAAGAAGGGGTCTCCCCTCAGTGTTCTATTCAGATAACGCAAAAACCTTTGTTGGTGTTTCCCAAAGGTTAAAGCAAATATTTGGTCCTCTTGCTCCAAACTGGAAATTCACATTCCCACGTGCACCATGGTGGGGTGGTTGGTGGGAGCGCTTGATAAGATCAGTGAAGCTCTCTCTTAGAAAGACATTAGGTGTTAAATGTCTTTACAGGACTGAATTAGAGACCACATTGCACGAAATAGAAGCCTATATAAACTCGAGACCTTTGACCTATGTTGGTGAGGAATATGACAGCGCGCTCCCCCTGACTCCCTCACATTTCCTTATTGGCCGTCCAGCAGGATTTAAGGTAGAGGATGTGAACGAGGCCAGTGTGCAATCTACTGCAAAAGATTTAAGTCTCAGGGAAAAAATAAGACAGCAACAACTAGACAAATTCTGGGAGTTGTGGAGTAATGATTATATTAGGAATCTACCTCCTACTGTCAAAGGTTTTCAGCAGAAATGTAAATTAAAGGAGGGTTCTCTGGTATTAATTAAGGAAGACAACATTCCAAGAATGTCTTGGCCTTGTGGTATTGTGTTAGAAGTCTTCCCAGGTAAAGATGGTTTGATTAGAGGTGTAACGATTAAAACTGCTAAGGGTATAATCCAGAGACCCATCCAAAAATTACATGACTTGGAAATACAGTATAAGTCACATTGTAATGAATCTGTAAATAATCTAGAAAGGGGGGAAGACGTATCTGATCAGATCATTGTGGGTTCATCAGATACCTTTACCAGAAAGGGACGAAAAGTGAAACCTCCCCAAAGACTGAATCAGTAAATATTGCATATCATGTGATAGGAGTACATCAATGTACCCCTATGGTGGGGAGGATGTTGGGTTTGGAAGTTTCCCCTAGAAATAAGAAATTGGATTGTGTTGGTGGGAGTGACTGCTGTAATTATAACGAAACGGCAGGGTTTATTTCTCATATTGTTTATGTTTATTCAATTACTTTGTTTATTATATTACAATCATTATTTATTGTTTCTTTTGTGCAGTTATTTGGGGGGATCTTTGGCTATAACAATATAGGATATAGGTTAGGGATCTTATATCTATGTCCGACACGTCACGCTCTCTCCACGTCACTGTTCGGAGCTGAGTTCGGGTTATTGGTTGTAAAATAAAGTGTCTTTTGTCAGTAGCCGCCCGTGTGTTAAGTTCTCTCTCCCTCCGTTCCCTGTGTTGTCTATCTTGAGTTACTGCCGATGTTGGCCTCACGCTCTACAGTGCTTTGGGAGCTAACATATGTATTTAAATATATGTGTATGTATGTATGTATGTATTTAAATATATGTGTATGTATGTATGTATGTATTTAAATATATGTGTATGTATGTATGTATGCACAGTTAGTTGCATCAAGAGGAAGAGGAAGAACAGGCGGAGGAAGGGAGGGAGGGAGTTAGGAATAGGAAGGAAAGGGGAAAGTCGAGAAGGAAGGACAGAGGGAGATACAGGTGGGACGGATGTGAGAGAGGAAAGGAAAGGGGGCGGACAGTGTGTATGTGTGTGTGTGTTGACAGTCCGACCTCTACAGCATTACTTGTCCCGCGGTGTAGTGATAATCTACCTAACCCAACCGTATCACCCAAGCCTTACTGGTCAATATCTAAAACAAACATACAGGTACACGTCTCTATCGTTAATGAGAGTTGTTGTTGTTGTTGTTGTTGTTGTTGTTCGCCAGACTTTCCCGATTCTTTTTGTTGTAATCAATTTCTTGTAGAAAAAATTATCCAGTCAGTCATGTCTTTTATTTGACATAAAGCAATAGAGTAATATTAACATTACTGTGACAGAGCAATATTGGATAATGAAAAGAAAAAATTGGTGTTTACAATTAATTACTTTTAACACGGGAACTCAACATCTTTACACAATGTCATTTATCTGTAATTATTGGTCATATCAGTATGGTTATTAATCATTGCATCAGTAATAAACTCAATTAAAGCTAAGTAATATAGATAATATTTTACTATACTGCTGAATGTGTGAAAATTATAATAATATAGTATTATAATACAAACATTCTACAATCAACCGCATCAACACAAACAAAGCCACGTGGCGTCTGTGTGTGTGTGTGTGTGTGTGTGTGTGTGTGCATGTGCGTGTGTTTATTTGTTTAGGAAGAGGGTAAAAGGTTGACGCGTGGTGAATATTAACGACTGAACGGTGGTGGCATGTGCCCTCGACCGTGGATGTGACTTTGGGATTAACGAAACAGGGGCAGCTTGGGCCACAGCCACCTATAATAATCCTCCAATGTTTGTTTATGTGTGTATGTGTTTGTTTGTTTGTTTGTCTATTTACTTTAGCCAACCAATCGTTTCTCTCTTGATGGGTATAGTGGAGAATGAAGATGGGATTTTACGGTATTTATGGGTACGATAGATGGATAGAGAAGATGTATGTACAGATGTTAGTGATAATGAAACCAAAAATGCTTACCGAGTTATTTAGTACGTGAGTAGAGTTGTGTAGCAGCTAGGTAGAGGTTGTACAGCCACAATCAAATATCCACCGACACCTTCTTTCCATCGTGCAAATAAATCAGTATCATATCAAAACATAATTATTATCATACAACACAATACGTCAACTCAACCCCCTCAATTATTATTATTATGAGGTGCTGCAAAATCATACACGTGTTGTTCTTTACTACCAAGATATTTACTATACGATGGAAGGAAAGTGTCGGTGGATATTTGATTGTGGCTGAACAAATGTGAAGTGCATGGGTTGTAATTCTTGGCTAGTTATTTGTGAAGTTGATGTTGTTGTTGTCATGATTTTATCGTAGTGAAGTTGATAAATGGAGATGTATAGTGGTTAGTGATGATGTGTAGTGGGTAGTGAAGATGGGGTGTTATTATTTTTATGTTAGTGAAGAAATGGACCCCCAATTCACATATCCTCAACTATACATCACTATTACACATCTTCACTACCCACTACCCATCATCACTACTCACCCACACTTACCACACAAAAATTTCCTAAACACTTTCACCACCCACTACATATCTTCACTACCCCCCACTTACCACCATTACCCCTCCCCTACACACTTCTTCACTACCCACCACTTACCCCCACTACTTCACACATCTTCACTACCCTCCTCTTATTACTATTACCTCCACTTCACACATCTTCACTACCCACCTCTTACCACTATTACCTCCACTTCACACATCTTCACTACCCTCCTCTTACCACCATTACACCTTCCCTTCACACATCTTCACTACCCACAACTTACCACTATTAGCCCCACTTAAAACATCACTATTACCCCCCACACACATCTTCACTATCCACTACACATCATCAACTAGCCACACTTACCACATCTACATCTTCACTACACCTTCCCTACCCACTACACTACACTATAATTATACACTCGGAAAGGGCCTAAGGAAATCTGGAGATGTGTGGTGAGTAGTGAAGATGTGTGGTGAGTAGTGAAGATGTGTGGTGAGTAGTGAAGATGTGTAGTGAGTAGTGAAGATGTGTGGTGAGTAGTGAAGATGTGTGGTGAGTAGTGAAGATGTGTAATGAGTAATGGAGATATATGGAGGGTATAGTGAAGATGTGTAATGAGTAATGGAGATATATGGAGGGTATAGTGAAGATGTGTAATGAGTAATGGAGATATTTGGAGGGTATAGTGAAGATGTGTAATGAAGATATTTGGATGGTAGTGAAGATGTGTGATGGGTAGTGAAGATGTATTGTGAGTAGTGAAGATGAGTGATGGGTAGTGAAGATGTGTTATGGGTAGTGAAGATGTATAATGAGTAATGGAGATATTTGGAGGGTATAGTGAAGATGTTTAATGAGTAATGGAGATATTTGGAGGGTATAGTGAAGATGTTTAATGGTGGGTATTGAAGCAAAGATAAGGAAGGTACTCTCGTGAAACATGTAAGTGAACCAGGTGTAAGTACTGGCAGGTGTGTAAGTACTGGCAGGTGTGTAAGTACTGGCAGGTGTGTAAGTACTGGCAGGTGTGTAAGTACTGACAGGTGTGCAAGTACTGACAGGTGTGCAAGTACTGGCGGGTGTGTAAGTACTGGCGGGTGTGTAAGTACTGACGGGTGTGTAAGTACTGACAGGTGTGTAAGTACTGGCAGGTGTGTAAGTACTGGCAGGTGTGTAAGTACTGGCAGGTGTGTAAGTACTGGCAGGTGTGTAAGTACTGGCAGGTGTGTAAGTACTGACAGGTGTGTAAGTACTGACAGGTGTGTAAGTACTGACGGGTGTGTAAGTACTGACAGGTGTGTAAGTAAAGGTATGACTAAATATTCCATGATAACTACAATACAAGGAGTCAGTACTGGTGTTCATTCCCTTATTATTACTACTGTGTCTGTAGGTTTGGAATACGTGAAATGGATCCTCCCCTGGATCTTACAATATCTTCCCAGACCCAGGATATCCTCTACCCATCATCCCCTTCACAGGACCTTCTTCCGTGTCCTCCAAGCCATGAACACCCGAGCCCTAACTACTCCATTACATCCCCCATATGCATACAAGACACTGTCAACCCCAACCAGGTGTCGCCTATATTCTGTTCTGGTGTGGATTTCGTTTCTACACCCAGCCAAACCCTTGTTCCATCTCCTGACCTTATTAATGACAACGTGTCCCTTGTCTTAAGTCGTGCATTATCCTCAATATCATTCAACGACTCCACCACCACTCCATCGCCTGTCTCGACTCAGGATTCCCTTCTTTCACTCAAACAAGAGACGCCTACTTTCCCCTCAAGTCAGGACTCTTTTTATTCCACCTCAACCTCCAACCAAATATCTCTTCCTCCTCCAGTCCGAGAAATCACTTCTTGCTTCAAACAAGAAATTCCTCCATTACTAAAGAAAGAAATTCCTCCATTACTAAAGCAAGAAATTCCTACATTACTAAAGCAAGAAATTCCTCCATTACTAAAGCAAGAAACTCCTGTCCCCACTATCGTCTCTCCTTCCTTCACACTTTCTTCTTCTGTCGATAACATCTCCACCACAGACCCCAATATCACGTCTCCTCAAGACTCTACACCTTCCTCATATAGTCAGCAGCACCTGATGAAAGTGAAACTTGCACAAAAGGCAATCGGAGCCATCAATGAATTTTTGAAATATCTTAGTCAACAGTACAATGTTACAAGTAATGAAGAACACCTAATTCCATGTAAGGAATTGTACAGCCACTATAAATACTTCTGTGCCAAAGTCAACAACTCTATTGTATGTATTCGCAGCATTGGTAAGTTTCTCAGGAAGCTGGGTGTGCTAGATGTTGGTAATGGCCATCAGAAAACCGATTATATGGATCTGAGAAAACTATTGCTGAATGAGCCCAATACTTCATCTCCTGCATCACCTCTAGTTCAAAATCAACGTGATTCCTCCAGTCAATACTCCACCCCACTTTCTAGTCGTCTCCAATATAAACAATTGATCAGGCAAGAAGTTGTCGAAGGTGAAAAAGAATTTATGGAGTACTTGGTGCAGTTCTACTTAGTGACCGGGAAGACAAATGATTTTGTCCCATGTAGAGAACTGCATATTCACTACAAGGATTACTGCACTGCCACCAACTGTTCTATTGCTTCAAGTAATAGCATAGATCGGTTCATTGAGGAGATGGGAGTAAGAAAAGTTGCTAAAGGCTATCAAGAATTTGTCTATAGGGGCATGAAAAGTTTGATCGTGGCTATACCCGAGGGTTGTATGTCTGTCCTGTCATACCCTGAAGAAAACCAGCCCAAGGAGAAAAAAGTAAGGACTGTGAAAAATATGACGAAAGCAAAGCAGGAGTTTATGAAGTTTTTCGTGCATTATTATGAGGTGACGGGGAATTCTCAGGATCGGCTCCTCTGCCAGACAGTGATTGAAGATTGTAAGGACTACTGTACCGCCAATAATTATCCTTTACTGTCCAACTTCAGCATCGGAAAGTACCTCGGGAATATGGGTGTGCGTGCGAATACCAGAATGAGTGGTATGGGGGGCCCTCATAACCCCGTCTACTTGGGGTTGAAACGTGTTGACTTGGACGAGCCTAAGACATGTCCGCCTGTAAAATCACTGGTTAAGTTGGAGTTCTGTCCCACTACTTCAGTTCAGTCTCCATCCAAGCTTTCTCACACCCAGATATCCTCTTTTTCTCCCTCTCAGATGCCATATTCCTCCTCTACTCAGCAAGACCCACCCTCTTTATCTACTAAGGGCTCCACTCAACCCCCTGGCCTGTCCCACCACACAGAGAAAGGGACCAGAAAAAGGGAAATCAACCATAACAGAACATTACGTATATGCCTTAAGAAACACTGTCCCACTACTTCAGTTCAATCTCCATCCAAGCTTTCTCACACCCAGATATCCTCTTTTTCTCCCTCTCAGATGCCACAATCCTCCTTTACTCAGCAGGACCCACCCTCTTTATCTACTAAGGGCTCCACTCAACTCCCTGGCCTGTCCCATCACACGGAGAAAGGGACCAGAAAAAGGGTAGTCAGCCATAAAAGAACATTACTTACATATCTTAAGAAACACTACCAGGTAACAAAGAATGCTCATGACAAAGTAATTTGCAAGTATTTTTTCAAAAACTACAGACACTACTGTATTACAAACAATTATCCCGTCCCTTCCACTATCAGTATTGGAAAGTATCTTGGAATTCTTGGTGTTCGTGCAAGTGGCAGGGTGGGTGGAAGAGGCTGTCAAAAACCTGTATATGTTGGTCTGAAAAGTCTATCCCCACAAGAGCTTAACACCTCTTCCCAGTTATCATCACTTGTAAAGCCTGAGCTCTGTTCTGAACCGTCCCAGCCTCAATCAAAATGCTTCTCCTCCCCCAACCCTGTCTCCTCATACAATCACGACTCTATAACTAAACAAGAATTCCTGCTGAGCCATGGTTTGCGTGCCACTGCCCCTGACTCCTCTACCTCACCCACCACTAGTGACAGTAAGAGTTCTGGGAGTCAGGGCATGTGGACACGTGCAAGAGTGAAGGGAAAGAACCAACCTCTCGTCCGTCCAGGCCGAAAGCCACGTTCTTCACATTCTAAAGACTCTCGACCACCCGTTTGTCATTCCAAGACTAAGAATATGGTAGAGATCAGACAAACTGTGCAGCAAGACGAGAAAGAATTCCTGGGGTATCTGGTACAATACTTCGTGGTGACAAGGAAGGCCCAGCACTGGATCCTATGTAAGGAATTCTATGAACATTACCGACAGTACTGCACCAATGTCAACCATCAATACGCTTCCCATGATAGGGTCTCCTGTTTCCTCAAAGAGATGGGAGTACAGAAGGTTGGTGAGGACTGTCAGGTATACAAAGGCTTGCAACGTTTGGTGATGTCTTAACCATACATATAACAGTGACCAATGGAGGCCTTGGGTGGGCTGTCGTCCAGATACCGCCTGCTCCAGATCTCGGGCTTCGACTCAGGTGGGCTAGGGCTTGTGTGCGCTACTGTACCTTGTAGAAGAGTAAGAGAGAGACAACTGAGGAAATAATATAAATGCATTTCACTCGAGCTACATCATATAGGTCATGTACAGTAGCTTACAGTAAGGCAAACGTTTAATTAACTCCTCTCCAACCTTTACGTGCGTGTCTAGCGGCGAGAGAAGGAGAGGTGAGGTAACCTATTTGGAATGATGGACTAAATGAACACACATAAGACGCAACACGGGGACAAGACAATACAACAACACACCTACTCATCCCTAATACTGATACAACCCGTATAACTGAAAAGAAAAACAAGTAAATGAGATGTTTAATTTGACCTGTGACACCACCACCACCACCACCTCTAAAAATACTACTACCACCACCACCACCACCACCACCTCTAAAATATTACAACTACCACCATCACCACCTCCACCTCTAAAAATATTACTACCACCACCTCCACTTCCAAAAATATTACCACTACCACCTCCACTTCCAAAAATATTACCACCACCACCACCACTATATCCTAAATTATCTATGATATAAGCAAGTTAATTATGACACAAGATATATTTCACATTGATAAAAGGGTATCTATTATGCTATGATGTCTGACAAGTATTGTATTGTATTATAGATTTAAAAGAGTATCATAAAAATAGGATAATTACAAACTGAGTTATTATTACAGCTGATAATATTACATTACACCATGTCCTCAATTAAAAAATAAAACATTCCTTCCCATACTTACTTTTCTTTTTATGTTATTAATCCCAAAGTCACATCCACGGTCGAGGTCACATATCACCACCTCGCGTCAACCTTTTACCCTCTTCCTAAACAAACAAACACACGCACATGCGCACACACATGCACACACACACACACACAGACGCCACGTGGCTTTGTTTGTATTGATGTGGTTGATTGTAGAATGTTTGTATTATATATTATTTTCACACATTTAGATGTATAATATTAACATATTATCTATAATATTTCACTGTAATTGAGTTTATTACTGATGCAATGATTAATAACCATACTGATATGATCAATAATTACAGATAAATGACATTGTGTAAAGATGTTGGTTGAGTTGCCGTGTTATAAGTAATTAATTGTAAACACCAATTTTTTCTTTTCATTATTCAATATTGCTCTGACACAATTGAATAGTAATGTTAATATTACTGTATTGCTTTATGTCAAATAAAAGACATGACTGACTGGATAATTTTGTCTACAAGAAATTGATTACAACAAAAAGAATCGGGAAAGTCTGGCGAACAACAACAACAACAACAACACTAAATAACAACAACAACAACAACTCTCATTAACGATAGAGACGTGTACCTGTATGTTTGTTTTAGATATTGACCAGTAAGGTTTGGGTGATACGGTTGGGTTAGGTAGATTATCACTACACCGCGGGACAAGTAATGCTGTAGAGGTCGGACTGTCAACACACACACACATACACACTGTCCGCCCCCTTTCCTTTCCTCTCTCACATCCGTCCCACCTGTATCTCCCTCTGTCCTTCCTTCTCGACTTCTCCCTTTCCTTCCTATTCCTAATTCTCTTCCTCCGCCTGTTCTTCATCTTCCTCTTGACGGAAAGGCAGACCACGAGTGCGACTGCTGTAGGAAAATGTGTCATAGGATATAAACACGTGTCCTGACTCATAGAACCTGCTTACCCCTCACCCCAAAGGCTAATCCATCATACCCATATTTTCTCACCTTCAGTTCCCTTGATCATTAACTTATCCACACAGAACTAGCACGTGGCCTGCTTGTTTCTCTCACCAAAGCCTAATCCACCCCAACTCCTTTATTTTCTGACAAGTGACAGCAAGAAGCAACTAACTGTGCATACATATATACATACACATATATTTAAATACATACATACATACATACATACACATATATTTATATAAATACATACATAGATACATACATATATATATACTTCTGTTTTTGCTTCTGAAGATCTTATAAACAAATAAATAATGAGATAAACACAAAAGCAAACAGTGATGCTGATTCCTGTGTGTATAGCAAACTGTAAGTTGACAATGGTACCTATATAAAATGTCATGTACAAAGTTACTTATATAAAATGTCATATACAAAGTTACTTATTTAAAATGTCATATACAAAGTTACTTATTTAAAATGTCATAAAACCCAATGTTATCTATATAAAATGTCATATACAATGTTACCTATATAAAATGCCATGTAGTACAATGTTAACTATAATGTTACCCACCATCTAGACTTCACCAGTCACTCACCGAACCTACATCCCAGCCACTCCACATTCCCAGTACACCTTCCATCCCAACACCAGTCACTCACCTAACCTACATCCCACCCAGACCACCTTCCATCCCTTGATTCCCTCCAAATAAAAGTATGCCGGGGAACGAGAACGAGATGAACAACAAATATATTGGTGGCTTGTTTGGAGGAAACAGTTGCCCCAAATAGATTCATCAATACTGTGTACTTCCTCCTAACCATCACACCGAGACAACATCTTGTATACAAATAAATAAATGTTTGTACTTAAGGTGGAAGCGCAGTGTTGGTAAATCTGAAGCAACAGATTCTTACAAACTATTCCAAGCAACAGAACACCATTATTTTTGTTCATTTGGTCCTGTTTTCTGGCATATTTTGGAGGAATCACGGCACTCCAATGTAACAAAAGTGAAGGGGATAGTATACATTTGGTACAGTACATTAGAGAGCCTTGATTCCTACAAAGTATACGACAAAACACAGAACCATAATAAGAAAAAATAATGGTGTCCTGGTGCTTGGAATAGTTTCGAGAAATATTTTGCTTCGTATTTATCAACACTGTACTACTTTCCTTAAATATATTAGGTGGCACTATAACACTTGCCCTGGAGACCTATATAAAAACTCCTTAGGTATTGAACACGTGTCCTGTTTGTATGTAGATGTTAAGGGACCCTGTGATGTAGTCAGAATATATTGGAGGTAAACGAGTCCTTCAAATATTGGCCACGAAACACCATCTATATTGAAGGAGCTTGTTTGGTGGCATGGTCAGGAGGAATCAGAAGCCACCAGGCCTCACACACGATCACAGGGTCCCTAATTAAAACAAAAAAACAAGTACAGTCGCGGACACACGAAAGAGACACACCTGAATATGGAACCCTTCATTGAACATACTGTATAATTATATAGTCCACATAAGATGAGGCGACGCTTACTATTCTATGCTTCATATGAGGTCCGTTTGAAGTGTGTCTGTTTCATTTGTCCACAAATGTGCATCTACACAGGAGTTAGCGATTCTCTCACTGACACCGTCACCAAAAACAACAATGATAATGATAATACCACTACTAACACAACCAATAATAACAATGATCTTCTTAGTCTTAGTTTCTTTTCCCACTTCAATGTGACATATACCACTATAACATAGAATAATAATAATAACAATGATAATAATAATAATAACATTAATAATGATAGCAACAATAAAAATAATGATAACAATAATAATAATAACAGTTATGATAACAAAAATAATAATAATGATAATAATGATAACAATAATAACAATAACAGCATCAGTACAACCCAGAGGCTGCAAAGGAAACGGAGAGGAAATGAGTATTTACAAAACTAAACCCTGACCATATTTATATAGATATTAAATGGAAATGTAGAGATTTGGGAGACAAATGTTTAAGTAATATAAATTAGAGATTGTAAGTAAAGATAAATTAAATTATATACACGTTAAAAATCGTTAGTCATTTGTATAAAGTAAATATTAATTAAGCTTTGAGATTTTGGAGACAGATGTTTAATTAATTCATATATATTATAGATTACAAAGATAATTATATACACGTTATAAATCGCCGGGAATTTGTATGTAGTAAATATTAATTAAACATTCTCATTTTTGTTCATGTTTATTTGTTATTTGAGCTATTTTTGGATATCATCTCGCCTCAGGAGGGATGGCGGGAAAGGAGACTTTATGTGTAGGTCAGGTGCAAGGGTTGGGGTAAGGGGGGAGAGGGATATAGGCCTAGGGGTGGGGGGGGGGGGACATGGAAGTTCTATCAGCCAATGACAGAGCGAGGCTTAGGAGGTCAGGTGGAGTGCGACAGCCAATCACAGTAGGGGGTCGTGGGTCAAGAGTGTATAAAAAGGCACCAGGAGGACATTGACGTATTCAGTGCTTCAACAACTGTGACTGTGTGGACTGTTATTCTCTTGCTCTGTAATAATAATCAACCCCTGTGACCCAAAATGAGTGGCGATAGTGATAAATTATTAGAAGTTCTTCAAGTCGTAGATTTCTGGAACGAGACGAAAGATGAGGGTCTGTTGCCACTTCTTCCATCTCCCTCTGGTGAGAATAAGTTGACATTTCTTTATATCTTTATTGACTTGTACAGTTGGCAAAGTGAAACTCGCTACACCTGTTGTTGTTACTGTCAAAATTTGTATTGGTATCTTGTCATGGATTCGGTACTCCAATATGACTGTTTGGGAATTGTTTGGCAGGTATTATTAAATTTTCTCTTCTACTAAAACTATATTTTTCGGTGCTATATTCGCATTGCCAGATAATGGGAACTGAGCGACGACTAGAACTTTTCCTAGAAGAGAAAGTTTAATAAAACCAGCTTTAATTTTCCTTCAAGGAACACATTAGGTATCCAATCCTTCTATTATTAATTATAAATATTGTGTGAAGTGTTTCACCACGACTGTACATGGTTCAACTCTCTTCATGCCAATTCTTTGCGAACTCCTTGTCTGTCCAATTCTCAAACTTTGCCAAACAGTTGGCCTCAGAAATTCGTATACACCACTGTGACATTGAGTTTGCAACAACTAGATATTTCAGTACCCTACATTAATTTCCTAACACCAAACTTTTCTAGGTATGTTTATTTGGTTAATAATTGAATCAGTCACCAGAATAAGGCCTATACAGTATGTGCAGAATAAAAACAAAAACAAAATTGTAACCAATGCTCTGTGTAGGAATTCCTGTGACCGATTGTATTTGTTTATTTTTCTGAGACAGACAATATTATACTCATAAACCTCATTATTGACACATTGACTGTACTATATGCTAAATTATCAGTTCGGTGTTGAAATGTTCTGGCTTACATGTTGTGCACTTTGCTATATTGCACATTATTGAGTGGACTGGAGAAAGGTGATATTGGTTGAAAAAAGCTCCAGAAACGTGTATAGTAAAGTAAAGTAAAGTAATTTTTTTTTCCTTAATTGTCGATACAATAATCAAGAATTTATATACTTACAAAGCAGTTATGACACTGTCTGTTAAGCCGTAGCTCCTGTACAGACTGTTGTCAAAGTTATATATATTTACAATTCGGCAACAACATTAATAACTAAATTCTCAAACACAGTAGCAGTTTACAATAGGAACTTATAATTGCACTCATAACGGTACGATCACATAAATAAACACACACTCATATAATCACATACATACATTTACACACACACAGTTATATTTGCATACAATTACCTATATTATATTCTGACACTCAAAACTAAGAATTATGAGTTTTTAGTTTTCTCTTGAATATTGTAATGCTGCTTGTAGATACTATAATGTTTACATCAGCTGGAAGGGCATTCCATACCTTGGGACCATAATACATTATGCTGTTTATAAAGAGAATTGTATTGAATCTTGGAAGAATTAGGTTGAAGTTTTTGGATCTTGTACTACGCTAATTATCTATAAAACTAAATAGATTAGATTCTGCATCTTTTATATTCTTAAATATTGATAGTTAAAAAAAATATTGATGGACTGAATTTACTTTCATGATGTTATTATTTATAAATATTGTGTGTGTGTGTAATATCATCTCAGTAACCCTGTCTGCACTGAGTAAGAGACATTTTTATTATACCAGATTGCCACCAGTAAAAATATGCAACTATTTTTTTCTTTGCCTTCGGAGACAACTAATAGTCAAAAACATTTCTTATTTTACAGAGTCCTCGGCCAATGTTACTAAGGAAGAAAGTATCGACCAAATGTTAGAGTTTCTGCTGGAAGGAATTGACGACGAGGACAAGGTTGATGAAGGAGACGCCGACAACAACAACATGATGATGAGTAATAACCAAGACGAACCCTCAAAAATGTCTCACCTCACAGAGCAAGAGATGACACACAACGTCCACACTTCACCTGGGCCTGCAACTTGTACAGGTAAGAAACGCTTCATCTGGTCATATCAGGAGAAAAATAAATAAAAATAAATAGTAAATAAATAAATAGAAATGAATAATAAATAAATAAATAATAAATGAAAAATAGATAAATAATAAATGAATGATAAATAAATGATAAATAAATAATAAATAAATAATAAATAGTAAATAAATAAATAGAAATAAATAAATGAATAATAAATAAATAATAAATTAATGATAAATAAATAATAAATTAATGATAAATAAATAATAAATGAAAAATAGATAAATAATAAATGAATGAATAATAAATAATATATAAATAAAAATGTGCCATGTTTAATAGGAGATTTCTTTGGGGATAAATTGGAGTGCTACAGTTTCCTCCATATTATGCCAAAGAACAGATCCCTCGTTAAAGTAATATTGGGGTTTTCTGTTTGATGGCACATTTTGGAGGAATCACATACAGTCCTTCCGGTTCACCAGCAAAGAGAAGTTTCCCGTAATTAAATCTACAAGAATGTCTTTCCATATACTTATAATATTATATTCTATTCCTACTTTAATTTATTTTTCGTGTATTTATTTATTTATTTATCGTTATTTTTCTTCTACTTCTTCAGGAGAGCCGCGCCCCTCGTCCTTACAGACAGTCCCAACACCGATGAAGGAGGCACACGTTCCACCACAACCTCTCGCTGCCATCCAAGCCGCCGCCGTTGACACCACCAAACACGGTCAGTCTCTCATCCAGTCGGATTTTTTGGATCAAGATGTGTTTCATACTTACTATTAATTCGGTTCATTTCAAGATTTAATAATAATAGTAATAATATATTTCGTATCATTCTAAAGCGTTCGGAAATTAGTGGGGTGAAATTAAACACTCATTATAATGGGATTGTTTTGTTTGAGAGAATTAGTAGCCTCCAATTTACCCTTGTCTTATTTTCATTTTCCTCACTGATGCCTCCAGTTGTTAATATTTGTATAAACTGCATTACTTAGAAAAACTAAGAGTTCCTGTTGCGTCAGTCTGTAGAAGTTACTGAGATTTTGGAGTAGAAGTAGTGACGAGCCTGAAAGTGTGTGATAGTTTGCCTTCGTTTGTGTACTGGACTTTCTATTGGTTATTCTCCACAGTTTTGTCTACGTAACATCATTAATTACAATAATTTCACATCTATTTTATTGACACACATTCGGGCACGAGAAGGGGGCATTTAGCATAGCATTATATTAATTAACAATGTAAATATCCCTGAAAACTATTAACATTAATGATGTAATATTTCAGGACGTGTTGAGGGAAGCGTCGATGGAACCCTTGGCACTCCATTGTCTGAGGTGGATGATGGTTATAGAAGCCAAGAAAGTCAAAGCTCTGCCAGTCCCAGATCCCTGTCTCCCTCATCGTTATCACCACGTCCTTCCTCAACACACTCCTCCTCAACCTCCACATTATATATAGATGAAACAGAACAAAGCCCCCAGCCAGAGCCCCAACCTGGCCCCTCATCCGGTAAGCGGCTAGATGGTACAGAATCTGCCCCCCAGCCCGGCCCCTCATCCGGTAAGCAGCTAGACGGTACAGAATCTGGCCCCCAACCTGGCCCCTCATCCGGTGAGCGGTTAGACGGTACAGAATCTGGCCCCCAACCTGGCCCCTCATCCGGTAAGCGGCTAGATGGTACAGAATCTGGCCCCCAACCTGGCCCCTCATCCGGTAAGCGGCTAGATGGTACAGAATCTGGCCCCCAACCTGGCCCCTCATCCGGTAAGCAGCTAGACGGTACAGAATATGTCCCCCAACCTGGCCCTTCATCCGGGAAGCTCCTGTCACAGCTACTCGGAGCAGAGTCTGGCCCCCAGCCCGGCCCCTACACCGGGAAGATCCTTCAAGACAGGAGCCGTTCTAGCCGACCCCATCCGTACATCGCCCCTCGCCCAGCCCTCGCCCCTGGCCCAGCCCCTAGCCCAGCCTTCGCCCCTGGCCCAGCCCCTGGTCCAGCCCTCGTCACATCCGGGGTCCCACTGCAGGTGGGCTACACCTTCATGCCATTCGTCAACTACACCTTCATACCCTACCAAGGCCAAGGTGTTCCTATTGGGGCGTCTGTTGGGGCGGCTCCCATGATGGGACAAGTGAATTTGGGCCACAATAACGGGAATAACATTGGTAGAGCTATTAAGGCTGGAATGACACCGGCAACTTGTCCATTGTGTGGCCTGAAAGCGGCCTCCTCAGGCCACATCCGGCGTCACCTTCAGTCTCATGGGTCTGGCCGTAAGTACAAGTGTAAATATTGCACCTGTGCTTACGGTAGGTACGACTGCCTTCAATCACATGTAAAGAACGTCCATCCTTCACAGTAAATATCAGTGATTTATTTTCATGGTATAAATCGAACATGGACGTTCTATATCTACATATAAGAACGTAGCTTTGGTCGGGCATTTTATATCAACATTTGGGATGTATTTTTTTTAACGTTTTAAGACTGCTTCATGTTTAGTAGTTTTTAAACTATCGACGTTTTGCCAATTATACTTTAAGTTGGTTAACATCACTCAAATCCATAGCTTATCAATTTTATATTTGGCCAGTAATTATTATGCTTGTTAGGATTTTAGTATTGACGAGTCATTTGTTAGTTTTAATCTTACTGTGATTTCCTGACTATACTCTAAGTCTGTCGGCGGGATAAAGTTCAATTTTGTGTAGAATATTTACATTTCAGGTTGATCGTTTATCAAGGTTTTATATTGTCAGTTGTTGTTAGGATTGGTGAGGCATTTGATAGCTTTAATCTTACTGTGTTATCCTGGCTATACTCTAAGTTTGTCAGTGGGATGTTGTGCAGTTTTGTGAAGAATACGGGACATTCTAGTCGGCTGTGTATTTAGGTTCAATATTTTCAATGTTTGTTAGGGTTAGTGATGCCTGTGTTAGTTAGCTTTAAGGACCCCTGTGATGTAGTCAGAAATTTGGAGGTTAAAGAGTCTTATAAGCATTGCCACGAAACACCCATACCTACATTATAGGAGCTTGTTTTGTGGCCTAGGAATCAGAAACCACCAGGTCTCATATACGATCACAGGGTCCCTTAATTAATCTTACTGTGATTTACTGAATATTCTCTTATGGTAGTCAGGGTGTTAAGGTTTCTTTTTAGGTCATATTAGGTGCTGTTTATAAAGTCTTTGTATAGGAAAGTATTGTTATAATTGTCGAGAGTTTAGGATTGATTGATATATTTTTACTAGGTGATGTTTTTGGTAATATTTTTGTTGATGTTTAGGTGCTATTTAGATGAGAGATGTTAATATTTAGGTGATTATGATATTAGATATCATTGTTGATTTTTAGTTGCTATTTAGACGAGATGCTGATATTTAGGTGATTTTAATAGATGATATTTTTTTATATATTTAGATAATATTCTTGTTGGTATATAGGTTATATTTTTGCTAAAGTGAGGTTGTTTGATGATATTTAGATGATGTTTTAGATGATATTTAGATGAGATTTTGATATTGAGGTAAGGGTTTTACGTGATATTTTTACTGACGAAACTGTGATTAGCTGACTACACTCTAAGTCTGTCGGTATGGTAAATCATTTTGCAATAGAAATAACTTGGTTCGTGCATTTTTTTTTTCCGAACTGAACCCATGTAATATTTGTGTGCAATATGATTTACTCAATACGATATAGACAAGTCAGTGTGACAACTTAGTATATGTATGCATTAGAGAATCCATTGCATCTCGAGGTTTGCATGTTGCAGTAATTGTAAATGTTGTATACTATATTATATACAAACTGTTTCGTCCATACTGGTTTACTCTCGTGATGTTTTTGTGTTTTTTTATTTCTAATGACTGTACTTGTGTCTCACTGACTATATAGACTGTGTTGTGATCAGTCTGCCAAAGTTGATAGTGATAGTAGGTTAAGTTTTTCCATGTATTTGGGAATAAAAAAATAAAAGCAAATTATCTTCGTTTATATTCTTTCCTGGTTTTAAAGTGGTGTTGTTTTTTTTATTATTTATTAGGTCATTTTTTTTACAGACAGACACCAGAGCACTTCGAATTTGCATATGCACAACTCTTTTAAGTACTGTACAGATGGTCGACATTATTTTTTTCTTTCTGGTGCCTTGTACATATTTTGGGGACCACAGTGATGTAGTCAGATACATTGGAGTTTCGTAAGTCCTTCAAACATTGCCACGAAACACCATCTACATTGACGGAGCTTGTTTCGTGGCATAGTCAGGAGGAATCAGAAGCCACCATGCAGGTTTCATACATGATCACAGGGTCCTTTCATTAAGGGGGAAGTACAGTGTTGGCAAATCTGGAGCAACTGATTCCTCCAAACTATTCCAAGCAACAGGTCACCATTGGTTTAGTTCATCTGATCCTGTTTCCTGGCATACTTTGGAGGAATCATGGCACTCCAATGTAACATAAGTGATTTACCCTATTAAAGTAATGGCCGTATATCACCTTCCTCTCTGTACTGTCATGGCGGATGTGTAAACATTGGGTGGACCTGCTCCTACTTACTACCTAAAAAACACATAAAGGACAACTCCCAGGTTGGTGTGGCAAGGATTAACTGGTGTGTGAATATGAGTAGATCAAACGGAACTGTAGAGGAAGAGAAGGGTCAGCTGGACTTGTACATATTTTAAGGTTAAAGCATTGAGTCATCTCTGAAGACCCCCCTTCGAACCTTGAGCCATTTTCTGCGCATGCGCACACCAGAGACCCCGTTATTGCCACCACCACCGTGATACCCAGCACAGTTTGATCTTAAACAGGGGTATATAATACACTACTCACAAGTTTTAAGAGTTTATCTCGTAAGAGTGTGATTACCATGTCATCCCAACCATCTCTCCAGTATCCAACAAGGGAGTTTCTAAACACAAACTTCCACAAATCTGACCTGCAGAAGCGATGTAGAGAACTGGGATTAACTAAAGTCTGGGTCAACAAGGAGCAACTTATAGACATGATAATGGCTAATACACCAATCACCGAGGAAAACAACACCAGGTCAGACTATTCCCCGCATGGGACACAACAACTCCACCCTGTGGTCACAGTCCCAGGTCTCTCTCCCTGCAGTACCCCCCCTATCTCCGCCACGCACCACACCCCCGCCTTATACTGTACCCCCACCTTGCCCCACATCCCCACCTTGCCTCATTCCCCCAACTCGTCTCACACCCCCAACTCGCCCCACACCCTCAACTCGTCCCACACCCTCAACTCAGCCCACATCCTCACCTCTCCCTTCATCCCCACCTCACCCCATACATCCCCTCCCCGCCTCTCGCCTGGACCACAGACACACACACATTCGCCCAACATCACACACACCCACGTCTCGACTCAAGCCTTGACCTCATCAACCTTGCCTCATGGAGCCCACGGTGACAAGACTGAAATAGATGTATACAAAATGGCCCTAGACATTGAGAACATCAAAGCTAAATTACATACCAAAGATTTGGAAATCGACCTACTGAACACGGAAGTCAAGACTGCATTCGAAACCATCACGGCACTCCAGCAACGAGTGGATGACCTGGAACAAAAGCTTTGTCCTAACAGCAGGGAACAACCCCAGGCTCCGAACAACAATCCACTTCCTCCACACTGTTTACTACTCCTGGGGGACATTAATCTACGCAGAGTTCTACGCAGCGACCTCGGTGAAAACTGCTCAGTAAGGACCATACACGGCGCTAATTTTGACCTGCTCAGAAGCTGGATCTCTGAAAAAACTTAACTGGACTCCGACTGAGTGCGTGATACATTCTGGTATTCATGACATTATTGAAAAGTCACCCAGTGAAAATATTCTTGACAACTTAGGCTCGTTGATAAGTGACTTGAAAGACAAAAACTATGAAATGAAAATATATGTATGTCAGGTAGTTCCCCCTACAACGGTACAACAATTTAAAGACCAAATTGAGACTTACAACGAACACTTACTCAAGTGGGGAGAATCAAATGGCATCTCAGTAATTAAAACTCCACCCCACTTCAGACTTAGCACTGGTGAACAAGACGACATGTGTTTCGATGGTGACGGTAATAGGCCAGTGTTAAACCGACTAGGCACCATCAGGCTGTTAGGTTCAATAGAAGCACAGTGTCCTGAATTTCGATTATGTAAAAACTGGAATGTAATCAAGAAAGCTCCGAGGAAGGTATACAATAATATGACTTCACAAACCCTGCTATCACGACAACCCCCTCGCCATTCCGACTACCCCCTCACTGCACGGCAACCCCCACCTAACATGCAGATCCCCGGTGCTGCCCCGCGTCTATCACCCGGCCCTGCCCCTCGAGGTACCGCCTCGCTTCGCCACCCTAGCAGCTCGGAATACCATACTGCTGCACCACGGCCTCGCACCGAGGCTCCGTGGGCACATGTCGCACGCAGGGATCACCACGCACCAGAGGGGGCAGCAGTCAGCTAAGCCTCAACATTTAAGCGCCATATGGGTAGGCACTCCCAGTCTCAACCCGATTCCCGCAACACACAACGCCATACTGCATTAAAATATGGGTGTTTTAACTGCGGGGAATTCAACCATAGACAGGCTACCTGCAGGTTCGATCACAGACTGAGGTGTGGAAACTGCCATGAATTAGGACATAAAGGAAGGTTATGCCAGCACCCAAACGAATAGGGACTTGGCCATGAGGACAGTGCCTGCAGTTTTAACAAAAAAGATAATCTGAAAATCGATCACATTAATGCACAAAGTCTTTTAGCGAATATGGATGAAATATGTATTTTAGTTAATGAACGGAAACCTGACATTTTATGTGTGAGTGAAACATGGCTAACTTACGATGTTTTAGACCAGTATATTGCGATACCTAACTACAGGGTATACAGGCGTGATAAAGGTAGAGGAGGAGGTGTGTGTATATATGTTATAGATACTCTTATTGTTACTCCAATTAATGTAAACATTGAACAAATTGATGGGGTGGAGGACTTGTGGCTTACAGTGCAATGCAGGAAACTACCTTCTGTTATAGTTGGCTGCATGTATCGACATCCTCACTCTAACTCTCCTTCCTTTGACTATGTCACTGACGTTTTTAACTACATACGCTTACGTAACAAGCCTTTTTATGCACTTGGTGATCTTAATAGTAACATTTTAGCTAAAAACAACAAGATGGAACTGATAATCAAAAGCACAAAATTAACGCAATTAATCGACAAGCCTACAAGAACTACATCCCACTCTGCTACTCTATTGGACGTGATTATAACCAATATTCCTGTTTTAGTTTTACATCATGATGTGATTGTTTGTCCCATTGCTGACCATCATCTCATATCTGTCACGCTGGACATTACTAAACCCAAGAGGCAACACAAAATTAAAACATTTCACCAACTTAAAAACTATTCACCAGATATATTATGTAATCTACTGATAGCTGAAGGTTAGATATTAAATGCAATTTATTCTACCGATAATGTTGATACCCAGGTTCAAATATTCAATGAAGTTTTCTCCAAATGTTTAGATTTATGTGCACCATTAGTGACACAGGAGGTAAGGAGATCCTTCACTCCTTGTATCACTGAGGAGCTGAGGACACTGATACAACAAAAAAATAATACCCTGAAAAGCTGGAAAAAAGACAAAAGCAACATTAACTTAGAAAATACATACAAAAACCTAAAGAGACAAGTTCGTGGTTTGACTCATCATTCTAAATGGGAATATTATAACAGTAAACTAGAGAATAATAGAGGCAATAACAGAGCCACGTGGAACACAATTAGAGAAATGATACCTAATAATAAATATAATGTTGAGCCGCTAGGTAAAGATGTAATATTACACCCAGTACAAACAAACTCACGTAATATAACTCCAAGCTGCCAGTTCCGACCTGAATCCACAAATTGTCAAACAATAACTCTCATTATAGCAAACATGAAAAACAGTGAATCTTTCGGGTCGGACGGCATCACACTGAGATTTCTAAAAGACTCCCTTCCTGTTATCATTTCACACCTTACGTGCATCATAAACACATCAATAACCACAGGAGTTTTTCCCACAGCGTGGAAACACTCGATAGTAATTCCTATCCACAAGTCTGGTGATGTTAAAGAGCCAAGTAACTACCGTCCTATATCTCTTTCTCTATATCTCTTCTTCAGTTCTTTCCAAAGTACTAGAAAAAATATTATCATCTCAGTTAACCCAACACCTCGAAACAAACAACTTGCTGAGCAAAACCCAACATGGATTCAGGTCAAACTTATCAACCACCTCTGCCCTACTAAAACTAACTAACAACTTATATACAAACATGGACAATAAGAAAAATTCATTAGTTACTCTCTGCGACTTGTGTAAAGCTTTTGACAGTGTCAGCCACTCTATATTACTACATAAGTGCTCTATGTTGAATATTGATTCCTTCTGGTTCTAAAGCTACCTCAGTGACAGGTCACAATCGGTGCACATAAACAATATCATGTCCAACAATATAAATATTTCATATGGTGTGCCTCAAGGGTCAGTTCTTGGTCCCATATTGTTTATTATATATGTAAATGATCTTTCGTGTCTTTTAAAGGATTGCGAAATCATCCAATATGCTGATGACACACAGTTTATACACACAAGTAATATAGATAATTTAAATAATCTGATACACAAGAGTGAAGAGACCATGAAATTAGCTAGAACATATTTTCGTAGATATGGTCTAATGCTTAATGCTAAAAAAAACTCAATGTATGTTCATAGGGACAAGGGGGCTCCTGTCAAAGATTCCACCAGACACTCATTTACGGGTGGAAGAAAATGTAATCGTCCCCAGCACATCCCTAAAGTACTTGGGTGTTGACTTTGACAATCACCTACTGTTTGAGACTCACATCACCCAAATGAGTAGGAAGGTATACGGAATTTTAATGTATGTCAATAGAATAAGGGATTGTTTTAACAAAGTAACAAGGATTTCTGTAATACAATCGTTAGTAATGAGTATCATATACTATGGCATTAGTATCTGGGGAACAACCAATTCAACTCAAACTGGTCGAGTCCACAAATTGCAAAATTTTGCAGCCAAAATTGCTCTTGGAGAAGCGGCCAAGAGGGATCATGTCACTCCATTTCTTAAGGAGTTGGGATGGCTAAAAATTAATCAAAAGTATAAACTGGAGGTAGCGAAAATAACATACAACCTAATAAATAAAAATCTTCCTGATTGGTTGTTCCCATTACCCAGAGTACGTGATATGCAAGGACAGAGTGTCAACACAAGGCAGACCAATCAACTCCATGTACCCCGATGTAACACCTGCTTCAGTTCCAGGTCCTTCCTAGTAGCAGCACCCACCCTTTGGAACACCCTCCCACTTGAGATCAAACACGTCCCCTCCCTAACCATTTTTAAAACTCATCTAAATAAACATCTATTAGAAAAACAATTCCAATAATAAATCTTCGATTGAGTCTTTTCAATGTTACTATTTTTACTCCATGTGATTTTACCTAGTTTTATTGCTTCATTATTTTATCTTATTACTTTAATCTTTTAATTTTTACTGTTTTCTCTAAGCTCTATTTACACACTGTTCCAATAATGAATCTTCAATTTTACTATTTTTACTCCACGTCGGCCTAAGTGATTTTACCTAGTTTTACTGCTTCATTATTTTATCGTATTATTTTAATTTTTAGTGTTTTCTTTTAGCTTTAATTTGCACATTGTTCCAATAATGAATCTTCGATTGAATCTATTTAATTTCTTTATTTTTACTACATGTCGGCCTATGTGATTTGACATAGATTTTTCGATTAATTATTTTATCCTTTTTTTTTTTAATTTTTAGTGTTTTCTTTAAGCTTTTATCTGCATATTGTTTTAATTATCTTTTATTGTTCTGCTATTTGTTTTACTACTAGATTTTTGTTTTTCTACTTCATTGCTAGATTTAGCGTATTTTAATTTCATAATGTTTTAGCTATAGTGTTTAAGACTAATGTAAAGAATAACCATTTTAATAATGGAAATAAATTCTGATTCTGATTCTGATTCCTACAATCGTGGTGGACACAGACTTCACTTGACCCCCTAATGTTCTACCCACACCATCACTATTAATGTTATACCCTTCACCACCATCATCCCTACATCACTATTATTACCCCATTCACACCACCACCAATGTCACTCTCCCACCATCAATAATATTCCCCCCGCACTATCACCAGTTCACCACCAATGTCCCTCCCTCAAACTACCATCTCCACTATCCCTCTACCTAGCTGCTACACAACTTTTCTCTACTCACGTACTAAATAATTCTGTAAACATTTTTGGTTTCATTATCACTAACCTCTGTACATACATCTTCTCTATCCATCTACCGTACACATAAATACCGTAAAATCCCATCTTCATTCGCCACTATACCCATCAAGAGAGAAACGATTGGTTGGCTAAAGTAAATAGACAAACAAACAAACAAACACATACACACATAAACAAACATTGGAGGATTATTATAGGTGGCTGTGACCCAAGCTGCACCTGTTTCGTTAAGGACCCTATGATCGTGTATGAAAATTGGAGGCTTCTAATTCCACCTGACCATACCACGAAACATACACGCTCCTTCCATATAGGTACCAGTATATATGTGTGTGTGTGTGTGTGTTTCGTGGCAATATGTGAAGGACTCATTTATCTAAAATTTGTTAAACTGGAGTGCCTTGATTCCTCCAAAATATGTCTGGGTTTTGAACAGAAAGGACCGGATGAAAAAAAATTACTGTATCCACAATATTGATGGATTAAAGCATATTAGATGAAAGCAATTATATAGCAGATGAATGCATAATATATATAGTAAATAAAAGCATATAATTATAGTAGAAGAAAGCAATTATATAGTAAATTAAAGCATAATATATTTAGTAAATTAAAGCATAATATATTTAGTAAATTAAAGCATAATATATATAGTAAATTAAAGCATAATATATATTATTATTATAGTAAATAAAATAATATAATTATAATAGATGAAAGCATTATATTACATTGTGTACATATTAGCACTACTCCTGTGTTTACCTAAATTTAATAATGATAATGTATTTTTGTTAAGTTCTTTATTTATTTACCCTTAGTATAAGCCCCAACAAACCAACACTCTGGGAAAGTTACCCATTTAATTTCTCGTTTTTTCTCATACACTTTTGTTTTCTCTTATTAAAATAAAAAGGGGATACTACACTATAAAGACGGAACTTAAAATAAAGACGAACATTGGGTCATTATTCAAGAACATTAAAGTTTGTGGTGCATAATACGATGGTGTGGTACTGGTCCGACGGCTCCATACACAACCAATTGAGCCATCGTACCGGTACCACACCATCGTATACACCATCATGGAATTTAGCGGCAACTTTCCCTATTGTTGGTTGGTTGGTTGGTTGGGGCTCATACTAAAGGTATAATATAGATCTTTAAAAAAATAGAACATAGCCACTCATTATGCAAGAACATTCGTGGTATTGCCGATGGTATGAGACCGATACGATGCCTACACACACACACAAACACACACACACACACACACACACACACACACACTACAAAGCCATCGTACCAGCACCACGCCATCGTATACACTATGAATTAATATTCTTGACTAGGGCCCTATAAATTCTATTCAACTCGGTTTCAAAGTAAAATTTATTAAGTATTAAAGAGAAGAATTACATTACGGTGATAATGGTCAGGTTTTAATTAAGGGGGTGCGGGAGTAGGGGACAGGCTGGGGGGGGGGGGTGCGGGAGTAGGGGACAAGCTTGAGGGGGGGGGGGGTGCGGGAATAGGGGGACAGGCTTGGGGGGGTGCGGGAATAGGGGGACAGGCTTGGGGGGGGTGCTGGAATAAGGGGACAGGCTAGGGGGGAGGTTAGAAAGCCTGTCCCCTATTCCTGCACCCCCCTAACCTCCCCAAGCCTGTCCCCTTACTCCCGCACCCCCCAAAAAAAAACCAAGCCTGTCCCCTACTCCCGCACCCCCCTTTAACCCCCCCAAGTCTGTCCCCCTATACCCGCACCCCCTTAAGGACAGCAATTTAAGGGCAGATTGTCTTGGTGGTAAAACTTTCCTCCAAACTATGGGTCGAATCCAAAGTGGCATTGGTTTGTTAAGGGGGTGCGGTAATAGGGGACAGGCTTGGGGGGGGTGCGAGAGTAGGGGACAGGCTTGGGGGGTTTTGGGGGGTGCGGGAGTAGGGGGACAGGCTTGGGGGGTTTTGGGGGGGTGCAGGAATAGGGGGACAGGTGGGGGGGGGGGGGTTAGGGGGGTGCGGGAATAGGGGACAGGCTTTCTACCCACCCCAAGCCTGTCCCCCTATTCCCACACACACCCCAAAACCCCTCTAAGCCTATCCCCCTACTCCCACACACCCCAAAACCCCCCCAAGCCTGTCCCCCTACTCTCGCACCCCCCAAGCCTGTCCCCCTACTCCCGCACGCCCTTAAGACCCCTTCCTTCTGACTATGCCACGAAACAACCCCCTCCTTCTATATAGGTAGTGTCTCGGGGCAATATTTGAAGGACTCGCTTACCTAAAATTTTCTGACTACAACACAGGGCCCGTATTCACAATAGCAAAGTTCAATCTTAACTTAAAATTTTGTTGGTAAGGGTTTATCCATGGCTAGGACTGGGACCCGACACTGCTTCGAAATCATAATAACAGCTCATACAAATAGAATAACAAAACCATTCACTGCTTCGAATTGAGACTGAAACACTATGGTGAGGTCAGTATTGCAAACGTACGAACAAGTCCAAGCTCTAAGATGTTTTGTGAATACTGGCCCAGGGTCCCTTAATTAAGATCCTCCCCAACCAACCAACCAACCTAACTAACCAAACTTGTCAGTCTTAATTATGTCCAACAAACTCAAGTCTCCATATTCACAAAATCTGTCAGGAAGTTAGTCCATTATTACCATAGTTTCATAGTGGAGTAATCATTTTCTTCAAATAATTCACTCACGAGTTATTTACAAAAATAATGGTGCACGGACTGATGCTTGGAATGGTTTGGAGGAATCAGTAGCTCCAGATTTGAAAAAAAATAAAAATAAAAAAAATAAAAAAAATAATAATAGATAGATTAAAAAAACCACTGTACTACCCCCCTTAAACCCCCTCCCCCCTCTCTCCAAATACTGTACGTACTACCCCCTTAACCCCCCACCCCTCCACCCTTCCTTCCAAACACTATGTTGTACTACCCCTCTTAAAACCCCCTCCCTTCCTCGCCCCAACCCCCTCCCTCCCTCGCCCCAACCCCAACCCAAACACTGTATGTACTACCCCCTTAAACCCCCCACCCCTCCCCCCTTCCTTCCAAACACTATGTTGTACTACCCCTCTTAAAACCCCCTCCATCCCTCGCCCCCACCCCCCCCCCCTCCCTCCTCGCCACAACCCCACACATAAATTCATCATGTAAACTGGGAGAATCAGTATCAAAAAGCAGCCAATCAGGAAACAGGGGGCCAGTTTTTACAGCCAGTCAGGGCCCTCGTAACGATTGGTTTTTTGGCTTAGTGGTTTACAGCAAAATTTGTTGGACAATAATCTCGTTAGTAAAATTATACACCGGAGATAATAGAAATGTTGTGTTGTTTGGCTTTCCAGGTTAAAAATAATACAATGTTAAAAAGATAATGAGGTAAATTTTAACACAGCGTAAAGATAAATATATATATATATATATATACAGAATGTAAAGATAATTAGAGATATATTTGTTGGTGAACTGGAAGGTCTGTGATTCCTCCAAACTATGCCACGAAACAAGAGCGCCTATTAGTAGCCTACCATTGAGGGCGTCTGCTTGTTTTCTGACATAGTTTGGAGGAATCAGAGGCCTTCCAATTCACCAACAAGAGGATCTCCCCTTCAGATCTGAATTATGATATGTCCTAACTTGACAGAAGAGTTAATGAACAACACCATAATATGAGGAAGATAATCATACAACATCTTATGTCAACTCATGCAACCCCCTCTATCATCATCATTATTATTAATATTATCATTATTATGAGGTGCTGCAAAGTACAGTACACTCGTGATACATAATTTCTGACCAGAGTGTGAGGAGCAGAAAGCTTCGAGTCGCCTGGTACGAGTATTGCTCATGCATTTCCCCACCCAGTACACATATAGAGACTGAGTTCGAATGCAGGGTATGTGTGGTGCCTGCCGTTCGTCTCTGGTCAGGTATTACGTATCACGAGTGTACATGTGTTGTTCGTTATTACCAAGATATTTTCTACTACGATTCAAGGAAAGTGTTGCTGGATATTTGACTGTGACTGTACTGTACCTCCTTGGGTAGATCAGTTTAGCTTTTAACGAAATAATATGCAAGAGTGGTGAGACGATTAAATAAAACACATTAATCTTACCTTAGAGTAAACCCCAATAATAAGTGCAATGTGTAGGCTTGACACGGGGCACTGCCGTGGGAATGAATGGAGTGCCGGAACATCTTGAGCTGGTAGTTGATAATGGTGTGGTACTGTATACTTCTAGTGGTACAATAGTGATGGCTGTGGTACTGTACAAACCAGTGTTTAGGAATCGTGGTGTCACTCACTGTCAGGTGGTCTGTAGTGGTCGACAGTGGTTGTTCAAGTTGGATTATCATTTTACTCATGTTAATTAATTCGTTCTAAAGTAGCTGGTTGCACTTTTTGTTCTACTGACTGTGTTTTCTCATTCACTTGTCTCTCTCGTTCTTCCATTGTGTGGCTTACTGACCTTATGTATGACGTGTGTAGTAGGGCACAAAGATATCAATATTTGCTGAACTTCCTCCCTGATGTGTGAGTAACAGCACATGGTCGTCATTCTTAATTAAAGCACCATGGAAACATTGTATACTTTGTGTCTTATGTCGTCCACACCATGCAACAAGTCAACAACAGCTGCTGCAATAGAAAGAGCAACGTCTCCTCATCCTATCACTTAGTACACTTACACCCTGGTGGTACTGAACTGAACCACTTACCAATGACTAGTGACTGACTACTGCAGGGCCGGTATTCACAAAGTTTCTTAGAGTTTGGACTTGTTCGTATGTTTGCATTATACTGACTTCACCATAGTGTTTCAGGTTCATTTCGAAGCAGTGAATTGTTTTGTTATCTTATTAGTATGAGCTTATAATAAGACTTGTATAGTTAACTTATGTGATGCAATATCTTTATCAATATCAATCCTTGCAGTTCTCAATCATTTTAAAAGTCGTGTTCAATTGTTCTAGAATTGGAAGGGAGTTCACTCTGGTGTGAACGTCGACAAAGCAAAGAAAACCCACAAGACGGAAAGATATATTTATTCCATACCAAAAGATATAATTATTACCACGTTCCATGTAATGATTGTAATTTTGTTTGTATAGGTGAAAAAGGACGTGATTTAAACACACATATAAAAGAACACAAATATACCTGTAAAACTCAAAACACAAATAATGCATTGTTTGTCTACTCATACGACAACAACCATGTCATCAACTGGTCTGATTCCAAGGTAGTGTACTGTACAAATCAAATAATTTAATAAAACGCAGGATAGCAGAATCAATGTATATTAAAACAATATGTAATTTCAATAACTGTGAAGGCACATACAAAATAGATCCTATCATGAGACATCAAGTGAAAAAATTCCTACCTACCACCAAAATCAACCCCCCTGACTTACACTTGCTCCAATGCTCCTACCGTAGCACCTCAACTCACCTCACCTCCAAAATCAACCTCCCCTGACTTACACCTGATCCTACCACAGCACCTCAACTCACCTCACCTCCAAAATCAACCCCCCTGACATACACCTGATCCTACCACAGCACCTCACCTTACTTCACCTGACTTCGCCACCCGCTCCCCGCCCCCTCTGCACACCCCCTCGTCTTGTATAAAGCAGTCCACTCCATCCACTGTATGTTAGGAGCGCCGATATTGTATTGGTTAGCATGTTCATCCAGCAAGCGAATGATTCCGAGTTCTATTTCCGAGCTGGTGGTATAGTTGGACAATTTTCCCAGCCCTTTACGTCCCTGTTCACCTAGCAGTAAGCTGCTACTATTTAATAAACCGATTATTATTATTATTATACCCGGCTGTAAGAGCATGGATTGCATCATTGTAGGCTGGAGGAAGATGTGTTGATATCGATAGGCATAGATACCAAAATCTTCTCTTCTTCACTGTATGTCATTCTCTCTTTGACTATTCACCACTGAAGAGGCGAAACTGTATAGTAATATATCTTTTTGTTTACCATTGTGGGTTTTCTTCGCCTGGTCTGTAATTGCTTCAAAACCCTTAACTCTTAACAATCGTCTGTTGGTCATAGTGTCATTTTTAAACAGATGCAAAAACAATACAAAAAAATAACTATAATATTAATATAATACGGATATATTACCCGAACATAATACTATAGACGATAAAAGTATAAGACCGGCTCGGTGACAGATAAATGAATAGATAGATAAATAGATAGACAGCATTTGCCCACATTTTCTAACTCATCAGCGTTTATTTCTGTCCTTAAAGGCAAAATGATTACCCAACACGCAGCTCTTAAATCGGAAATGAGTCAGGCAAACCCACCACAAATTACGACCACAGTTGGCTACAAGTGTCAAGGTGTGATCGAGGTGTGGGCTGAGAAACATATTGCATTGATGGATGGACATATAATAATCATCCTTTCGCTCGTCATCTATATATGCTTGTTGTTAATGTCATATGGTTAGTAGAATATTTTTCATCACCATTTCGCTGGTTATCTGAGTATAGGGAGAGGGCTGGGCTAGGAATACCTCCCTAGTATCAGTCCCTATTTGTCGTAAGAGGTGACTAATAGGGGCTTATTTCATCTCTCCAACAGTCCCCTTTTCTTTTTCACCTGTTAACCCTTTGTGCTTACTGTCCCACCTCTCAATCACCTCCTTCCACGGGCGCCATATGATCTCGTTGTTGCAGCGCCTAATATCAATCAATCAATCCTCATTCGTCATCTATACTCGTTGAAGGGAGTAATTTATTATGGGAAATCGGAAGGCTACTGATTCCTCCAAAACACTATGTCAGGACACCGACCCCCTCCATATGGAATTATACATGGGATGTGTTTTATGGCTGAGTTTGGAGGAATCAGGGTCCCACCAATTTACCCTCAAAAGAAAATCTCGTTTAAGAGGTATGACCTGTGTGTGTGTATGTGTGTGTGTGTGTGTGTATGTGTGTGTGTGTGTGTGTGTGCTAGTTCCCGGCATAGCTTTGAGTATAGACAACCTCCCCATACAACAACTTTCAAATAATAATAATAATAATAATAATAATAATAATTAATAATATACTGAAAGCACCGAGTGGCCGGCCCCATCTATCACTCTGACATTTTAGTATCAGGGCAACTTCACTCATAAAGAAATATCGGCAAACTTCTTACTGAAATCCCGAGTCATTAAGATAAGTTAGTGTTGTAATTATCTATGTTCTGCCGCTGTGTGTTGTGTTGTGTTGGTTCATCATACAGGTTTGGGAACACTGAACGGTTTCCAGTGACCAACAAAACTGGAAAACTGGAGTGACCCCTTGATGTAGTCTGATAATTGGAGGTTAGCGAGTCCTTCAAATAATGCTAAAGTGGAAGGCTTCCGATTCCTCCAAACTATACTTCGGAACAGACGACTTTAATGTTACTAATAGGGGATCTGTTTCGTGGCATAGTTTGGAGGAATCAATAGCCTTCCAATTTACCAACAAGAGAACTTCCCCTTAAGGATATAACTTACTTTTGGTATGTATGTATGTATGTACATTTGAGCCTCACGATTCCTTCAAACGATGCCAGGAAACAGAACCAAATGAACTAAACAAAGGTGGCGTGTTGCTTGGAATACTTTGAAGGAATCAATAATTGCTCCAAAACAGCCAACACTATATAGCCCCCGTATAGACCCCTTGATGTAGTAAGATAATTAGAAGTAAACGAGTCCTTCAAATATTGCCCCGAGACACCACCTACTGTATATGGAAGGAGCATGTTTCGTGGTATAGTCGGGAGGAATCAGAAGCCTCCAATATTCATACACGATCACAAGGTTCTTAAGGGAGTAATTCACATCTTGTTAAATTGGAGTGCCTTAATTCCTCCAAAGTATGCCAGGAAACAGGACCAGATGTACAAAAAATAATGGTGGGTTTCTTTAGGTCACGTTTCTGTTTACCAATAATCTTCATCCTCTACCTTTTTATATACATTTTTTTCTTCTCAATATGTCTCATTTTTTTACCAGTGGACAAGGCTTAAAACTTTCATCCAAAAAATAGGTATTAATGAAATCTCTGGGAGATGATCTTAGAATGTGTTTTGCTGGTTTTATGACTTTTCTTGAACATTAATTCTGTGCAATTTTTTTTCCTTTTCATATGTAGGTCCTACTTACTTTCAGGCAAAATACTCAATCTAATATTATCATGTGCAGGTTCTTCCCATTTCATATTCATTAAATTTTCCTGATAACATCTAGGAAACTCATCTCGTTTTTGTTTTATTTTTTTATATATACATTTATTTAACACTAAGGGCACCAAGTTTGAAACTGGAATAAACAGTGTATAGGTAAAGGACACACAATGCATACAACAGTAAATTATTTATTTGATATGACATTGTACTTGAACACAAGGCCTGCCCTAGTACACAGACTAAACACACATACACGCACACAGAAAGCCGTTGCCCCCAACACTCACAATTTCACAAAACACATGGACGCCATTAAGTCCCTCTATGATATAATAATTCTATTAACCACAAGTACACAGGTCTTTCAAGAGGGAAGTACAGTACAGGATCAAAGCTTTTTGTTAACCACTGTCAACAACCACAGCAGCAGTCAAGTCTCATACAAGTCACTTGCTTGTAAAAAGTTTAGTTCTCATCAAGCACTGAAATATGCGCTCATCACTTCTTTATTCTTTTTTCTGTGGGTCGGGTCACGGACACAGGTATAGAGATATTCAGGGAACACATGATACCTATCAGTATGCGAGGTGACTGTAGGAATTCCAAGGGAGGGCCAAGTACGGTGGGCCACAGCGGAGACTGCCCCCAAGGGTGTAACTCTCCGCCGTTCACTCGTTTTATCCCTGAGTATAAAGTTACAGAAGGAACGTCTCCGTGGTCACTGCCAATTGTGTTGAGGCACCTCATCATCACTAAGCTACTAGTAGAATTCTTTGCAAATCCAACTATAAGGTTACAGAAATTTGTCGTCACAGATCAAGAGTTTAGCTAACATACATTTTGCAGGATAAAATGTCACTACACATATCAAGGAGCTCCTGGTGTGGCACTGTTTCATAAGTGCCATCAGAGCCAGACAGAACAGGAGGATCACAAGAGGTGTAGTAATTTCCAGTAACCTCTCCTGTACTCTGACACAAAAATAAACACACATATGGTACTCAATTCCAATATGATCCTCCTTCTTATAATGGGCACAGAAGGGGACTATTGGAGTAAGTCACCAATGAACAGATCTAAACTTATTTCACTAAATCTAATACCCGCATACATCCAGACTAATACTGCTTCATAATTTAATGGAATCTTATATAACATAACATCAAAGAGAAATCTTGTTACATAGTTTTGATATTTGATTACACTGTGGAAGAATAACCAATGTGACAATAATTAGGATACAGATAGTATGGTAACTCAGTATTGGTCCAGAAAGAATATATTTTTAACTCTTGGCTTTAAAAAGTTGCCTGGAATATGGATATATTGTTGCATTTAATTGCATAAAATCTTGTATATACAGTACAGTCCTACAGCTGACTAGCAATTCACTTAAGCGCGACCATAATTCTACAAGCACCCACGCAGACTATGACAGACTCGGTCACTCCTTAGCTCAGCACCAGTCTGCGAGATCGTTTGTCATTACTGAGATCATGACTCTGTAGCATGACACCAATAGCATGGCATCACAAGTTATGAATGAGAGGAACGAGCGATGTGAAGGAAGAAAGCCACCTTGTCTGTAGCTTGATGACCACACATGTTGCAGGTAAAAGGGTTGCGGTAGCCGTGGTAACCCATGTGCATTGTATACATTACCACATCCTTGAAAGCCATGTCACAGAACTGGCAGTGATGGGCACTCTGCCATTCTTCCTGTGGCCCATCAGTCCGCACCAGAGGCATGAGAGGTGGCATACGACTCGCCTCTGATTTGTTTTGAATCTCTTCATCCTCTCGCCGGACATCTTCATCATGCCCACTGCTTTCACCTTCAGCACTTTCACTTAGTCGAAGGGCTATTCGTTCTAACTTGAAGGCACGACCCTTTCGGCGATTTTTTGAAGGTGGAGTTGAAGTTTCTGAACGGGTGGGTGAAGATGACTGAGGGGAGGAGTGGTTGGGAGAGAGAGATGAACGAGATTCCCTTTGTTGATGGATTGGGGGTGGCTCTTTATTTGTGTTTCTTACTTGCTGTGGTGGTGTCTGCTCCTTTGCCAATCCAAGTTGCTGTAGTGGTGTTTGTTCCTTGCTCAAGTCCAACACGCCATCAGTAGTAGTAGGAGAGATGGCCTGGGTGATGGGCTGGGGTTGGGGCTGAGGCTGGGGTTGGGGCTGTGGTTGGGGCTGGGGTTGGGGCTGGGGTTGGGGTTGGTGCAGAGGCTGGGGAATGGATGGGGGTGAGCGCTGCCTGCGGTCTTCCTCAGGTAGGATGGGTGGAGGACCTGGGAAGGCTGGGTGGCCAAATCGCTGAAGGTGATGTTGAAGGCCAAAGGCTGGGTGAAGCTGCCCACTGACCATTTGCTGGTACAGGAATGGATTCATTGCCCTTGCCAAGTACTCCTTCAAATGGGCAGCAGCCAGGGGTGTATACAGTGGTGCATCATTATTTAGTGGGGGAGGCTGATGTTGGAAGAGCAATGGCCGTGGAGATGGGATGCGGCGATGCTCTGGTGAAAGTGAAGTTTCCATCGGTATAGGTGAACGAAGAGCTTCATCATTATCCTCACGTCGCTCAGATGTGGCATGAATTGTCATGTGCTGGGCAAATGTCTCACGATTTTCAGTTGCAAATTCGCACTGAGAACATCTGATAATATCCTTAGGTGATAGAGGGTTTTTGTGTGCCAATCTATCCCTCTCCAGCAGAAGCTCTCTCAGTTGCTCACGTCCCTCCTGGGAACGTGGATGTTCTTCTGGAGATTTCTCAAGAGCACGAGAGAGGATTGGTGAGGAATTAGGGAAAGTTTCCATCATGTTTGGGTGAGGATAAGGGAATTGAGAGTGTGGTGGGCCAGAGTGTGTGGTTGGTGGGAATGGAGTAGGCTGTAAAGGAGCAGGAGGCTGAGTAGTTTCCAGGGGCTGGGGTGAAGTGGGAGGCCTTGGTATGGAGCCTGTCATATGCATTTGAGCCTTCAACAGCTCAGCCTGAATCTGGTAGTGTGGTGGAAGAATTGGCATTCCCTTATCATCTTTCTTCAGTTTGGGTCCCCTCCGAGTTCCATATACATCAATAATAGGAATGGGATTAGGGGAACCATCTGGGTTGAGTACCATGGCAGGACTATGGCCATACTTGCGTAGGTGTAGTTTCAAAGAGTGACAGTATTTTGTAGCGTATGTGCAGTCAGAACACCGGTACTGATATATATTACTGTGAGACTTCATATGTGAGTTAAGCATTGACTTATTAACACAAGAATAATTGCACTTATTGCACTTGAATGGTTTAGATCCAAAATGGTTTCTAAGGTGGTATTCTAAGTGGTGCTTATATTCTGTGACAAATGGACACTTGGGACATGTTAGTAGTTTTTCACTCTTAATATGTGACCGAGCATGCTCCCAAAAGTCACTCTTAGTTATGGCAATGTAATCACACTGTTTGCATTTAAATGTTTTTACTTTCCCTTGTGCATTAACTCTTGGAACTCTTATTCCTTCTAAGTCTTCAGTGGAGTCTGGGCTCAGTCCGTGCTCTTCCTGCATGTGCTCCCGCAACTTGGGTTCAGTGTGTGCCGTGAATTCACACTTGGCACACTTGTGGTCATAATGTGTATTAAGATGGGCATTGAAGTGGAAGCGTGAGGTGCCAGAGTAGGTGCAGAGGTGGCACTGGAACACCTGTGGTTTATCCCCTGTGTCTCCTTCCTTGCCAGCCATCACCCCAGACAACTCCATGGCCTGCTGGAGGCGTGACAGGTGGTCCATGTCACTGTCACCTCCAAGGCTGGTCGAATCCATGGTGTCATCACCTTCAGCCATCCTGTCCTCTCCAGTTTGGTAGCTCTCATCAAAGGGTGACATTCTTTCTGAGCTTTCATTGTGCTTATAGCCCTCCAAATTATTACAAAATGCCTCTTGTTGCTCCTCGTTGGCCTGTATACGGGCAGAGTCAGTAGGAAGGTCAGGTGACTCACCAGCTTTGTTTATTGGGGACTGAGAGGGATCAGTCTGTTGTTCAGGTCGTTGGAAGTGACAAGGTTTACTACGGTTACCCTCGTGTCTCTCACCTTCACCTCCCTGGTCCTGAGGCTCCTCCTTCACCTGGGATTGGCTCGCCTGGGGTGAGTGAGCACTTGAGCTTTGGGTACTGGGGAACTGAAGACTATTTTCCTTGACACTATTCCCTTCCTTTACTTCATTCCCCTGTTCATAGCCAACACTGACTGGCTCCTCCTTGAGTGAGCACAATTCTGGTGGCTGAGAGAATGCTTGTCTCAGCTGATCCTCTCTGCTATGAAACATTTGGTTGGTCTCGTGTATCCTAGCCATTTGTTGGTCATACAAGAGGCGGTAGTCTTTGTGAAGGCTGGAGAAGGGTCGGTCACCATGAAGACGAGTAGCATCAATGGCTGACTGACCATCTCGAGCATTGGCTCTATCCATCTCCATGGCAGCTCTCATAGTGGCTTCATAACCAGCCAGGGGCGGGATAACAGATACACGACCTTCGTAACTAATACCACTAGTGTTGTGGTGTTCTGGGGGCTTTGTGGTGCTGGGGTGCGGGGAGGCAGACGGGAGGGTCTTGGCAGCCAGTGACTGAGGGGGTACAGCTTCACAGTCAGCAGACATGGTTGAGGGTGGAGCAGGGAAGTTGTCAGTGAGAGGTGACTGCTGCAGCATCAGATGACGTGAGGCGGGGCAGCTGCACCTCCTCGCTCCTGCAATAAAACATATAATTAATATATTGCTTTCTAAACTTCTTTTCTAGACATAAACAGTGTAAAAAATACAAATAATTGTAGTGAATAAGTGACCTACAACCGGTCCTGTATCGTGGGAATATTAGCAAACCACATGATTTTTTTTAAGATAAAGTGCTCAACAGATTATTCAAGTCACTTTTGTAACAAAATACAATATCCCCACAGCGTATTTTCAATAATAATAATAATAATAATAATAATAATAATAATAATAATAATAATAATAATAATAATAATGATAATGATAATGATAATAATAATAATAAATACAATATCATTAATAATAAATATAATAATAAATATAATAATAATAAATGCAATAATAATAATAATGGCAATAATAATAATAGCAATAATAATAATAATAATAATAATAATAGCAATAATAATAATAATAATAATAATAATAATAATAATAATAATAATGCATATGAAACAGAGCAGAAAAATTATGAAAATATATACAAAACACGAGTCAAGTTATAGTATTATGTCACACTTCAATTGGTATATACTAGTTGACCAAAGCAGCTGAACGAGAACCTGAAATTATTTACACTGTTATGAAGAAAGACGAAAGACTACAGTGAAATGAAATACACACCAACAACAACAAACAACACCGATATAAATAAAACTCATATTCATAACAGTATTAAGTATTATTCATATTAAGGATGAAATTCGGTGTTGGTAAATCTGGAGCAACTGAATCCTCCAACAAACTATTCCAAGCAACAGAACACCATTATTTTTGCTCTTCTGGTCCTGTTTCCTGGCATACTTTGGAGGAATCAAGGCACTCCAATGTACCAAAAAAGAATTACCACCTTAAGGATGATGTGTTTTATAGCCCGTATCATAAAATGCAAATGAGTTTCTATTCAAACGAAATAATATACACACATTATTATTATTATTATTCACATGACGCAGAAGAAATATTTCGCTAAACACACACATATAATTATATATATATAACCTAACCATAACTAAATCAATATAGTATAATGTACGGTACTTGAAATATTATACTCGCCTTTTTTATTTTAAGACAAGGTTAAATTATTTAGTCATGGGGAAAGACTTTTTTGTTGGTGAATTGGAAGGTCTGTGATTCCTCCAAACTATGCCACGAAACAACAGATCCCTTATTTGTCTGTTTTCGGGCATAGTTAGGAGGAATCAGTAGCCTTCCAATAATAATAATAATAATAATAAATAATAATAATAATAATAAATAATAATAATAATAATAAATAATAATAATAATAATAAATAATAATAATAATAATAAATAATAATAATAATAAAAATAATAAAAATAATAATAATAAATAATAATAATAATAAATAATAATAATAATCCTTAGTAAAAAAAAAAAAAGCATGAATGAAAATCAGGAAGTCGCATAACAAAAACATCAGAGAGAGAGAGAGAGAGAGAGAGAGAGAGAGAGAGAGAGAGAGAGAGAGAGAGAGAGAGAGAGAGGCAGCCCGTGAAAGTGTTACTAAAAGCGACGTAAACCTTATTGTGATGGAGTCCACCAGCCGTCACTATTTGTGTTGTGGACGTTACTATTCCCAGACCAGGTGTTCTTCCCACCATAACGTAAACAAACAACAGGACCTCGTTTGACCCTCCCTGCCTGTCTGCCTTCCTCCCTGCTTGTCTGCCCTGTCTTCCTTCCTTCCTGCCTGCCTTCCTCCCTGCCTGTCTGCCCTGTCTTCCTTCCTTCCAGCCTGCCAATCCTCCCTGTATGTCTGTCTGTATGCATTCCTCCCTGCCTGCCTGCCCTGTCTTCCTTCCTTCCTGCCTCCCTGCCTGTCTGTCTGTCTGCCTTCCTCCCTGCTTGCCTGTCTGCCTGCCTTCCTGCCTGCCCTGCCTGTCTTCCTGTCTGCCTTCCCGCCTGCTTTCCTTCCTTCCTGCCTCCCTGCCTGTCTGTCTGTCTGCCTTCCTCCCTGCCTGTCTGCCTGCCCTGCCTGTCTGTCTGCCTTCCTGCCTGCCTGCCTGCCTGCCTGCCTTCCTTCCTGCCTGTCTGCTTGGTCCATCTCGCTTGTTACGTGGTCAGTTTTTCCTTTTACTTTCTTTTCTTAGTTGCGGGAAATTTAAGTAATAATAACTTTAAGGAGGATTGGCCTTACTGAGTACCGTACTAAATCAAAGTTCTATATTAAACACCAACACAAAATATTAGAGTAATAATAAAAATAGAATGACAAGGCTTATTGCTTACACAGAAATCAATTGTTACAACACAGGGAAATAATGTTTATGACTTGGATTACGTTTTGACTATTATAATTTTTTTCCCTTGGTTTCCGGGAGAGGTTTGTTTCAGTAGATGAGATATTCCTGCCCACCGTCAGGACAGTCCAGTATTTCCGGGACCTTGTTTCTGCCCCTCCCTTCCTCACCCAAACCACGCCCGCACACGTGACCTCGCATGACTCTTTACCATCCATCGCCAAATACAGACATCTGACGACAACAACAACAACGACAACAACAACAACAGACCTCTCCATCTCGTTCGCAAAAAGTCAATCAATTCGCTGGATATGATTTTAGTGATCTATTGTATTAAGGAGAGGGTATAGTTTTGGTATTTTGGGAGCTAATGATTCCTCCAAACTATGCCCACCAACAGGCCACCATTATTTTCGTTCATTTGGTCCTGTTTCCTGACATACTTTGGAGGAATCAAGGGGCTCTAATGTACCAAATATATACGCCCCAGTAAACTAGTAATGGTTTAGTTTGGTAGTATGGTAATAATACATTTTTCAAGCCCTGAGTAGAGTAGGTTTTGGCAATGTAACGAGGCCTTTACAAGATCACCCTTCCCTCCGTTCTCAGGTCAATATGTTAAGTATGGTTTCAATGTTCCTCCAGCTTGTTCACAGAGGTTCAGAACTCCTCTAGCTTGTTCACAGAGGTTCAGAATTCCTCCAGCTTGTTCACAGAGGTTCAGAATTCCTCCAGCTTGTTCACAGAGGTTCAGAACTCATCTAGCTTGTTCACAGAGGTTCAGAATTCCTCCAGTTTGTTCACAGAGGTTCAGAATTCCTCCAGCTTGTTCACAGAGGTTCAGAATTCCCCTAGCTTGTTCACAGAGGTTCAGAATTCCTCTAGTTTGTTCACAGAGGTTCAGAATTCCCCTAGCTTGTTCACAGAGGATCAGAAAATACACGAAACTAAACTGGAAATAATGAATGATGAAGGAAATATGATGGGCAGTGTGTTATTCTATGTATGGTCGGTCACCTTAACACACTGGACGATCAATAAAACAGAGAGGAAATAATATCGTGACGAGGAACTTTGTGAGCTGTGGAAAGAGGGAAGTGGTCGTCAGAAAAGGGGAAAGAGGGAAGTGGTCGTCAAAAAGGGGAAAGAGGGAAGTGGTCGTCAAAAAAGGGGAAGGAAGGATTGGGGATATAGGGATGTGGTCGTCAAAATAGGGGAAGCGTTGGGGAAATAGTGAAGTTGTCGTTAAAAAGGGAAAGGGTTGGATGTCATGGTGGGGGGAGGAGGGAGGTAAAGGGGTGGGTGGGTGTCGAGTCCAGAGGGAATAATTGGCGTGTGTATGGGTTGGTGGGAGGTGAGGGAGGAGGAGAAGGGTTGGTGGGAGGTGAGGGAGGAGGGGAAGGGTCGAGTGGGAGGGGGAGAAAAGGGTGAAGAAAGGGGGAGAAAAGGGTGTAGAAAGGGGGAGAAAAGGGTGTAGATAGTGTGAAAGGGATGTAGACAGATAGAGGGAGAAGGGGTGTAAAGAGAGAGGGATGAAGGGAGAAAGGGGTGTAGAGAGAGGAAGAATGGATACTGACAGAAGGAAGAGAGAAGGGAAATAAAAAGGGGAAAGCGGGAGGAAAAGGAACTGAAGAGGTAAATGAAGATGTGTGAGTAAAAAAAGCAGCTGAAAAAAGTGTAAAGTGAAGGAAAGAGCAAGAAGGGTGAGGGCATGGAAGGGGCAGTGTGTGAGAAGAGGGCAAGGAGGGGTGATGAGGGGAAGGAGGGCAAGGAGGGCAGTGTGTGAGAAGAAGAGGGCAAGGGGGGTGATGAGGGCAGGGAGGGGCAATGAGTATGGTAAGTAGGTAAGGTGTTGTTAGGTCAGGGGTGAAGTCAGATGCTGGCATTGGTAACAACAGCTGACAATACTATAAGGTTCCTTCTTATATTTTTCTATCAGCTTACATCAACGACAAACCTCCTATCATTTGAGAGGATGAATAGACAATATAATATTATGTACGGATCTCTCTCTCTCTCTCTCTCTCTCTCTCTCTCTCTCTCTCTCTCTCTCTCTCTCTCTCTCTCTCTCTCTCTTATCACTTTTAGGTTATCAGTAATTATGAGGCAATCACATTTAAGTCACCAATGTTACGCTTATCAATATATACTTCTTAATATATAATATGTCTAAAAGATAACAATGACGTCCATATACGGTCATGTATGTATAAAGTATAGCACATGATTTGTTTAGTCACACAAACCATTTCTCCAATCACAAAGCACACACACACACACACACACACACACACACACACACACACACACACACACACACACACACAACAAGAAGAGAGAGAGGTAGCAGTAAAACACGGGGAGAGGTCAGAGGTCAATCCTAAGAGAAAATTCCACTGGGGTACACACAGATACAGATACTGGCACTTTCATGAATATATATATATATATATATACGATAAAAATGTAAACATGAGTTATGGTAATTTTAAATGTGACTGAGTATTTACAGACTTGATAATGAAGCGTTTCCCACCAGACTATAAGGTACGGGTAAGTTAGGTGAGGTGAGATGAGGTGAGATGACGGGAGGTGAGGTGAGGTGTACCCACATTTGCCACAACTCCCATGTGGTTTTGTGTGTGTATATACTCTGACTTGTCCCTTCATGTACTGTACTTACTTTGTCTGAGGATGTAATATACGAAAATACTCACTCCTATTTCTCTTTTCCTGTGGTTAGAGAGAGAGAGAGAGAGAGAGAGAGAGAGAGAGAGAGAGAGAGAGAGAGAGAGAGAGAGAGAGAGAGAGAGAGAGAGAGAGAGAGAGAGAGAGAGAGAGAGAGAGAGAGAGAGAGAGAGTTAAACAAAAAAAAACTGGTGTGAGATATTTGAGACAAAGGGAGAGAGTTCAGAGAAAGGCAAAGTAAACAACCAAAGTTGACGTGTAGACCCCGTAGACTATTACACTTATTCCCTCGCCTCTACCCCCCCCCTCCCCCACACCACCACCTCCACCAACCACCCCCTCGTCCACCCGCCCCCCTACCCCCACCACCCCCCAGTCACAACTCCATATCAGGCTTTGTTCATTTTACGGCTGTATTCGTGATGTTCGTGGTTGGGGTTTTAAGGTGGACGAATGAATACAGTCTCATGGAAAAATCTGGAGCAACTGTGTTTATTGATCCGTGTACTCTTCCAAGCACCCAGGCCACCATTATTAAGTTTTGATCATCTGGTCCTGTTTCCCGGCACACTTTGGAGGAATCAAGACACTCTAATCACAGTCTAGTCTACCAAAAACAAAAGTGTATTACTCCTTTAATTCGATCGTGTTTGCTTGCTGATATTTTGCAAGGCCTAGAATTATTAATATTATCATTTTTTTATTATTATTATTATTATTATCATTATTTTTACTATCATTATTATCATCATTATTTTTACTATCATTATTATTATCATCATCATTATCATCAGTACCAGAGAATAAAGAACAGATCTATGAAGCTTATAAATTTCGACTTTAGCGTGCGTCCGTTCCTGGAGACAGACTTGGCACATGTCCAAAGTTCTCATACAGACGCTGACATTCATACCACATTATAATTATTCCCTTGGCAGTCACCAGTTTTCTACCAATCATTGTTAGCCTTACAATGTCTGATGTGTTTATATATTTACCTTCCTAAAAATATAACATGCAGTACTATCATTTCGCATACAGATGTTATTATTATTATTATTATTATTATTACTATTATTATTATTATTATTATTGTTCTAATGGTGATAACACTTAAGAGGATAACACACATCTGTAATGGTTTGTTATTAATTAAGGGGAATAGATAGTACACTTTTGGTACAGTCACGAGCACTAATTTGTATCCAGGTGTACTTCAAATAGTAAATAAATGCACAATAAGATCTCCATTAAAATTACTACGTTGGTGAATTGGTGGACTGTTCAAAGCTTCAACTAAAGCTGTATATACATATCAGTACTCGTGGCTATACCTACATTAGAGGGTCTTGATTCCTCCAAAGTATGGGCCAGGAAACAGAGCCAGATGAACAAAACTAATGGTGGTCTGACTGTTGCTTGGACCTGTTTGGAGGACCAGTTGTGTACTTCCCCCTTAATCCTTAGGCAGGGTACTCGTAATTAAAATCAATACTGTTATATATTCTGACTTTTATCTGCACGACACACGTTCTCTCTCTCTCTCTCTCTCTCTCTCTCTCTCTCTCTCTCTCTCTCTCTCTCTCTCTCTCTCTCGTGTCATATTTTCTTCATTGTTCATTGTACGTTTCTTTCCTCTCTCTCTCTCGAACGTGGGTCTCTCTCTCTCTCTCGAACTGGGGTCTCTCTCTCTCGATCGCGGGTCTCTCTCGAACGCGGGTCTCTCTCTCTCTCTCTCTCTCTCTCTCTCTCTCTCTCTCTCTCTCTCTCTCTCTCTCTCTCTCTCTCTCTCTCTCTCTCTCTCTCTCTCGTTTATAGCACTCAAAAGAATTGATTTAAAAACTTCAAATGTGATAGTAAGATGCGAACCCACAACACCTCCAAAGATGTATGTGTGTATTATACAGTACAGTCACGAGCTGATGGATGAGTAATGACACACACACACAAACACACACACACACACACACACACACACACACACACACACACACAGCCGTCAACAACACACACACACACAGCCACCACCACTACCGACCTCGTTCGTCTCACTGACCTGACTTATTACCTGTCCTTACCTCACCTGACCTAACTATCTCCTGCCCCCCACCCCCCTTCCCCCTACTCCAGTGCCCCCATCCCCTGCGGCTACACACACACTTCCTTATAGCTCCTCCAATCCTCCCCCCCCCCACACCTACTTCTAAGACTCATTAACCCCTCCTCTCTGACCCCCTTCCCCCCCAACTACCCCCCCTACCTGATGACATATTCCTTCCTCATTCCTCAAAGACCCCATAACCTCTCTCTCTCTCTCTCTCTCTCTCTCTCTCTCTCTCTCTCTCTCTCTCTCTCTCTCTCTCTCTCTCTCTCTCTCTCTCTTTGTTTGTTTTCCCCTCCACACTGCAGTCCTCCTTCACTTCAAATTTGTAAGTTGATCCATCTTTTCACTCAGTAAGATTCACTCAAATATTTCTAACATACATACATATATACATACATACATACATACATACTTACATACATACATACATACATACATATATACATACATACATACATATATACATACATATATACATACATATATACATACATACATATATATTCCTATAATGTTCACGTATCATATCGGAGAGAGTGGTGGAGAGAGTGGTGGTGTGAGAGGAGGGGGTGAGTATGGGGAGGGGGGGGGGCGCCGCACCACTGCTGCTAAACGCGGCAATAAATTAAGTAAAATTCTGCCTCTGACACATAAATCACCAACTATCATGGCGGAGGCGACTAGATAGCGTGCCCCCCCCCCCTGTCTTCTTCACCCCACCCCCAACCTACCCCAACACATCCCCCTCTGTCTTCTGCACCCCTCCCCACCAACACTGCCTCCCTCCCTGTCTTCTTCACCCCACCCCAATACATCCCCCCTCTTTCTTCTTCACCCCACCCCCCCAACATATCCCCCTCTGTCTTCTTCACCCCACCCCCAACCTAATACTCCCTCCTCTCCATTCCATGTAAACCCCCATCCCCCCTCTTCTCATCCCTCACCCCCTCCTTAGTCAGCCCCACGTGTTCCCTTCTCTCTTTACTTACTCTCTCTCTCTCTCTCTTTCCCGGTGCCCCCCCCCCATTTTCCAGAACCCCCCCCCCCCTACAACCTGTCCAAGACGTGATGTATGGGTTGGGGGTCTTAATGAGTGAAGGTGGTGAATTCTGATCCACAGCAGGCCTATAAGTGAGGGGAAGGAGGGGTAAAATATATCTTCTCCACCCACTGTCTCTTATATCATCCATTGTCTCTTATTATCATCCACTCATACCACTGTCTCTTAATATCATCATCCATTGTCTCTTATATCATCCACTCATAATACTGTCTCTTATATATCATCATCCATTGTCTCTTATATCATCATCCACTCATAACAAGTCTCACATCATCCACTTATATCACTCTCTCTATCATCATCATCATCCACTTCCTTATACTTGCCTAACAATCCTACCTTACATTACAGAATAAAAATATTTTACTGAGTGATGTAAATGATAAAAAAAAAACTACTATTGTTCGTACAGGATATCAAAACTGAAATTAATACACAATGAAAATATCTCTGTGTTCCATAGTGCATTCAGTACCGTATACTGTGTGTGTGTGTGTGTGTGTGTTTGGACTTGTGGTTGTGGGCTTGCCATATACAACAGTACAGTCATCAAACAAAATCTCTTGGTTCTTTTTCCGGAGGGTCGAAATAATTGCATAGTGCATTTGGATGGACATGTGGAGACAATTATCGTATGGGACAGATTCTAACAGTAAACTTGTGTATGGTGCAATAATTCTCAGACAAGGAAGGGTTTGTATCTCACACCGTCCCACAGGTCTATCAGTGGTGCTTCATCTGTCTGATTAGGTGGGTTACTGGGGCTTAACTCTTATCGACTTCGTAGTGGTCATTTAGGCAGAGTAAATTGAGAGTAATAGAGTGTGTGTATGGATGTGTATGTGAAGGTATACGTGTGTGTGTGTGTGTTCTGCCTGAAAACTCCACAGAAATGCTTATACTCGTAGTCCAGGTGTTTATGGAAAAAAAAGAAGTAGCTGAGACGAGTAAGTAGAGTAGAGGTGGGCTGGTATGTTGTTGCCTGGTGCGACCTACTTTCCCACCACCACTGCCAGCCAATCACACCACGCGGGGAGAAGCCGGCCAGCCAATGAACGCACCATTTTATCTCCTCCCCCCTCCCTCCTTCCCTTCCCCTGCTGCTGCCTGGGAAAGTTAAGGACCCTGTGATCGTGTATGAAAATTGGAGGCTTCAGATTCCTCCTGACCTTGCCACGAAACAATCAAGCTCCTTCCATATCGGTGGTGTTTCGTGGCAATATTTGAAGGACTCATTTATCTCCAATATTCTGACTACATCACAGGGTCCCTTATAAAAGTATTGGAGGGACTGTCTTAAGAGAACATAGCCAAATGATAATAAGAATCGACGATACTGTAATATAGGCCTTTTATAAAGCCCATGAAAGGCAGCTGATATACTGTAGATCCAACCCTTTGACCTTGATAAACAAAAATAACTGTGGTCATGTTGTTCCTGAAGAAAGCAGATATATATTCAGCCTAGAGGGGAAACTAACTTTTTGGCGACTGAAAAAAGGATTTAATAATTAACATCTGAGAAGGAAGAAAAGTTTCGACTGTAAAAAGACAAAATTCCCAAGCGATTCAAGAACAATTTAAGTCAGACTGAAGAAAGGAATTATGCGTGACTCAAGGAGGAAGTAAATTCAGTGGAGGAGGAAGAGGAGGAAATGAATTCGCGACTGAAGAAGAAGAAGAAAGTAAATCCACGACTGAGACCTCGTGGCTTCTCCTCCCTCAGGCATACAATTAAAAGGAGAGAGGTAAGCGGACCCAAACTCTAGCCCTTCTCAACGCCCGGCACAAGAACCACACGCCGACTTGTACCCCAAAGCCGGGTTTTTGCGTGAGGTTACACAATACCCGGACAGGACAGAAGACCACGGAAACTGTCTTAACCTTGCACGGAACCAGGTCACGGGAGGCGGCGCTGTTGGTGGTGATGACTATTAATTTTACGAGATTTCCTTCGGTGGTATAACTTTTTAATTACCGTAGTTTTATGTTTTTATTTGCGTGTAAATTTAGGATGTAAGTTGTTGTTATTACTGTTTATTTTTGAGGGATGGGTGGGATATAAAATTGTACAGAGATGGATTTTTGTGCACATATGCGGTTACTGTTAATACAAATGCTTCATAACCTACTCGCATACATACATACATGATACACTCACATCTAACATACGTGGAGAAAGGAAGGGTAATGTGTATACAGGTGTAAAAGTGTAAAGAGTCCAAGGTTTTATAATACATGGCCTTCCAACACCCTTAATTAAACACCCACGTGGTAACCCTTCCCACGCCTTCATGACAACCTTTCCCACGCCCTCACACGCCCTTATGACAACTCTTTCTAGGCCCTCACAAGCCCTTATGACAACTCCTCCTACGCCAACACACGCCCTCTTGACAACTCTTTCCACGCCCTCATGACAACTCTTTCCACGCCTTCATGACACTCTTCCCACGCCCTCATGGCACCAATTCCCACGCCCTGACACACACACACACCTTAAACCCGTCCAGCATCTCCACTATAGGTCCTCATGGTATCACTACACACACACACACACACACACCAGACAATCCTTCCCACGGTCACAACACACCAAAGAACACCACGGTACACCATTCAGAATGTACTGTACAACACCTTATGTCGATTCAACCCCCTCAATTATTATTATTATTATTATTATGAAGTGCTGCAAAAAAAATCAGTATCATATCTGAATATAATCATACAACAACAACAACACCATATGACAACTCAACCCCCTCAATTATTATTATGAGGGGCTGTAAAATCATACATACATACATACATACATGTGTTGTTCTTTATTAACACGATATTTTTTTTACGACGATGGAAGGAAAGTGTTGATGGATATATGATGGTGTCTGAACAGTATGAGTTCTGAGTATACAGGACTGCCTTTGACCATGATACTAACAGTACTTGCTGGGAACCGACCGACCGACCGACCACGCCGCCGACATACAGGACTTAAGGGAAGAAGGGGGAGGAGGGGGTGGGAGTGGTGGGAGGAATTCTGTGACATGGCGGTGACAGTAGGCTACTTTCTCCAATTTTCCGTGCCACAAATTCGCGACGACAACAACAACAAAACGCAAAATCCTGAGAACATTTAAAGTTTATATACTATTGGCCACAAGATTCGTACACACGATGTTGTTTTCGAAGGCTTAACATATATAGAAAATGTAAGACTACGAAACTACAATACAGCATTATTATTATTAGGTTTGTTGTTATGTAGTCACAGGGTCACTTGGCAGACCAGAATAATTACCTCTCTTTACATATAGCCTGTGTAAGAACTCCTGTGGCCAACCGTACATAGAAATAGAAATACGTCTCGGTAGTTGGATATAGATTATTAATAGGTAAGTGCAATAAAGTGTAATGCAATGCAATGATGGGTTGGTGTTGGTGGGGGTGGGGGGAACTCTCCAAAGCACATTCCTTTCAGGGGGAAGTTTTGTGTTGGTAAATCTGGAGCAACTGAATCCTCCAAACTATTCCAAGCAACAGAACACCATTATATTTGTTCATCTGGACCTGTTTCCTGGCATACTTTGGAGGAATCAAGGCACTTCAATGTACAGTCGCGGCACATAGTCCTTGATCAGGTTGTAAGGGGAAGTCTGGTCAAGGATTATGTGCCACGACTGTACCAAAAAAGAATTACCACCTTAAGGGGAGCACCTCTTTTTTGTAATTTGGAGGGCTATAAAATCCTCCAAATTATATTACGAAACAGATTCCCTATTAATAACATAGAGGTGATTTGTTTCCTGGGATAGTTTGGAGGAATAATCAGCCTTTTAATTTACCAAAAAGAGGTGCTAACCCTTCAAGGCAGATTCTTTTGTTGGTGAATTGGAAGTGTGTCTTGATTCCTCCAAACTACACTATATGCCACATCATAACACATCTTCTATATATCAGTAACATGAATTAATATGACTTGTTTCATGGGATATAGTTTGGAGGAATCGATAACCCTTCAATTTACCAAAAAAAAAAAAAAAAAAAAAAAATCTCCCGTTCAAAATTACTTAGGAAAAAAAAAAGATAAAATTGACTTAAGTTATCATTAGCATCCCAATTCATCCATCCATCCATCCACGTAACCATGTTCAATTTTTATATTTATTATTTTTTTTCGTTTGCATCTACTAACATTAGACTGATACCTCATGCCTTAAGGGGGTGCGGAATAGGGGGACAGGCTTGGGGGGTTTTGGGGGGTGCGGGAGTAGGGGGACAGGCTTGGGGGGGGAGGTTAGGGGGGGTGCGGGAATAGGGGACAGGCTTTCTACCCACCCCAAGCTGGTCCCCCTATTCCCGCACCCCCCCAGTCCCCCCCCCAAGCCTGTACAGTCAGTATAAAAAAAGTATTGGAACCACAACAACCACTATTACATTGAAATTAACTATATAATTATCTACAGGGGAGTTGTATTACTTTTTCCTTTGCCAACTGTACATACAAACCATCAGTCACTATGCACCAACTGGAAGAACCTCAGCAAAATAATATGTGTTGTGTGTGTAGCTTACTGGGTATCACTTAGAAGGGGGTGGGTTGGGGTGGGGGGTGGGGGGTGACTAGTGCTCTCCCTCCCTCTCCCCCTCCTCCCCCCCCCTCACTCACCCTGCCCCCCTGCCCTCCCCCCCCCATTCGTATACAAACACTAATATCAGTTTATCAGACACAAACAAGACTCTAAAATCATGAGTAATGCATAGGGGGTGTGGGGTGTTGGGGTCTGTGTGGGGGGGGGGGGTCTGTACTGTATCTGACTGTAGGCTGGTGGTGGGGGGGGGGGGTGAGTGGTGATGGTGGGGTGGGGTTGTGGTGGTGGTGGTGATGGTGGGGTGGGGATGGGGGTAGTGATGGTGGTTTGTGGTGGTGATGGTGGAGTGGGAGGGGGGTTGTGATGATGGTGATGGTGGGGTGGAGATAGGGGTTTTGTGGTGATGGTGGGGTGGGGTTGTTGTGGTGGTGATGGTGGGGTGGGGTTGTGGTGGTGGTGATGGTGGGGTGGAGATGGGGGTTGTGATGGTGATCGTGGGGTGGGAAGGGGGTTGTTGTGGTGGTGATGGTGGGGATGGTGGTAGTGGTGGTGGTGGTGTGTGTGTGTGTAAGGAGGACTGTGGAGTGAAGTGGAGTGGGGATTGGACTTGGTGGGGGACAGTATGGAGGATTGTTGAAGTGGAGAGTGTGTGTGTAGGGGGGGGGAGAGTGGGTGGTGATATAGTGATGGAAGATGAACAGTTGAAGGGGAGATTGACGAGTGACCACACACACACACACACACACACACACAGGAAATAGTGTCAAGGTCTAATAATAGAGATGTGTGTATTGTTGAGAATGAAAGGATATAATGACATTTTGTTGAGGGACCCCTATGATGTAGTCTGAAAATTGGGAGGTAAACGAGTCCTACAAACATTACCTACCACGAAACACACACACACAAACACACTTATATGGAAGGAGCATGTTTCGAGGCATGGGGAGGAGGAATCAGAAGCCACCAATTTTCACACACGATCACAGGGTCCTTAATTAAGAGTACCGTATAAATGAGAATGAAGGATACTTATGTGCTACAGTGGTTGAAACTAAAATGTGAGTCCAGGATATGACGAGGGAACGTTCACATATACAAGGAACTAGTGAGAGAATGTGAGTTTAGAGAATGAGGATGGGAGTTTGAATGTGGCTTGGAGTTAAAAGAATGAGGTTGGGAGTTTGAATGAGGCTATGAGTTAAAGAATGAGACCGTGAGTTTAAAGAAAAGGCTGTGAATTTAGATAATAAGGCTGTGAGTTAAGAGAATGAGGCTATGGTACTGTACGTTACCTTGTATCAGCTTAGGGAGTTCTGAAACCTGAGTATCAAGAAAGAGGGAGGGAAGGATGGAGAGATTGAGGGAGGTAGTGAAGGAAGGAGGTGGAGGGAGGGAAGGAAGGAGGTAGAGGGATGGAGGGTGGAGTAAGGTAGTGAAGGAGGGGGTGGAAGGAAGGATGGGGTGGAGGGATTGAGGGAAGGAGGGGGTTGAGGGATGGATGGAGGTAGTGAAGGAGGGGAAGGAGGGAGGTGGAGGAGGAAAGAGGGAGGTGTCAGTTCAATTTGTTTTCCGTGTGTCGGTATGGTGAAGAGGGGGGGAGGGTGCAGGGAGAGATGGAGGGGGAGTGTAGGAGTGGAAGGAGAGATGGAGGGGGATGGGAGGAGGATAAGGTAATCGCTGTTTATTTGTTCTTGAAGGTGAGGAGTGATATGCCCCCTACCTGTGATATACCTGTACACACACACACACACACACACACACACACCTTGTTACCACCGACTAATGTACTAGAATTTGGTTGAAGGAAAAGAAGATAAAAGGAAGAGGAGACGTAATAATAATAATAATAATAATAATAATAATAATCCGTGTTTTATAAATTAGTAAGAGCGATCAGGTTAACAGAGAAAAATATATGGATCATAAATGCATAAAGTAAATGATTCCGACATCTATTGTATTGATTGGGTATCACAGTGTAGGAAAATCTGGAGCCACTGATTCCTCCACACTATTACGAGCAACAGAATACTTAAGTCCTGTTTCCTGGCATACTTTGGAAGAATCAAGGCACTCCAATGTATCAAAGTGAATTACCCCCTAAAAGGATATAAGACAAAGAACCGTATGTTTGGTGAATATAATTATTTGTTCGATTATTTAACCTTTGGGTCGTATATGCACGAACAATGGTGCATGCGTGGTGTTGACGATGGTATTGGTATGGATACGATGACTCCAGATACACAACAACACAGCCATCGTACCGTACCACACCATATTGAACAAGTTACGTTTAGGTTAGGTTAGGTTAAGTGTGGGGCAGGTTAGGTTAGGTTAAGGTAGGTTAGGTTAGGTTAAGTGTGGGGCAGGTTAGGTTAGGTTAGCAGGAGTACCATTAGGTTAGGTTATGTCGGGCAGGTTAGGTTAGGTGAGGAGGAGTACCATTAGTTTATATTATGTTATGTTTAGGTTATGTCGGGCAGGTTAGGTTAGGTTAAGTTAGGTTAGGTTAGGTTAGAATTAGTACCATTAGTTTAGGTTTGGTTAGCAGGAGGACCATTAGTTTTACGTTTATATTATCAGGACCAGGACAGATAAGGATACCTACCAGGACAACACAACAGCGACCCCCTCCCCCACCACCACCCCCTCCCCATCAGGTAACTATGGGTGAGTGTGTGTGTGGGGGGGGGGGGGACGGGCAGACACCAACCAGAAGGACTTTTGTGTGTGTGTGTGTGTGTGTGTGTGTGGAGGGGGAGAGAGGGGGGTGGGGGGGACTCTATCGCTCACCCCAACAACACCCTATGTACACAGATAAGGCGATACCACAGCGGTTAGTAACTTGGCCACCTCACTCACCACGATCTGGGGGTGGGGGTGTGTGGAGGGGGGGAGGAAGAGGAGGGGAGAAGGATAACGAAGAAGTGGAAGAGGAGGAATATAAGGAGAAGGAGGAGGAGGAGGGAAGGATAACGAAGAAGCGGAGGAGGAGGAATATGAGTTGGTGGAGGAATAGGAGGTGGAGGAGTATGAACATGAAAAGGAGGATGAGGATTATGAGGAGGTCGAGGAGGAGAGAAGGCTGGCGAAAAGGTGGAGGAGGAGGAAGGGGAGAAGGCTAGCGAAAAGGTGGAGGAGGAGGAAGATGAGAAAACGATAAAAAGAGGAGAGAAAGCGGAGGTGGAAGAAGAAGCATAAACTATAATCATACGTCACCACATGTTGTCTTAAGGTTAATTAATATATGCAAGGCTTTCTTCTTCTTCGTCCTTAATTCTCCTCCTACATGTATTTTAGGAGTGGAGAAAACCAGTCTAGCCTATCTAAACAGACAGAGGAAAATAATCATGCCTAAGAACGTAGAATTAAAAAAGATGAAAGACGAAGGAAAATGATGCTTGTGTAGTAAGTATATATGTTCTCTCTCTCTCTCTCTCTCTCTCTCTCTCTCTCTCTCTCTCTCTCTCTCTCTCTCTCTCTCTCTCTCTCTCTACTGAAACTCTTAGCTTGACGTGAGAGGCAGTAGTTACCAAGATTAATGACTGGGGTATCCGTGTGGGTGTGAACAGGTTGAGTATAATTTACGACGTCTCTCATACTATATAATGTCACAAGTTAAGACGACGTTGACGGTGAATTAAGTAACTATCCTACACCAGGAAACATGACCAGGTTAACAAAAATAATTAATGGTGATCTGTTGTTGCTTGGAATAGTTTGGAGGAATCAGATGCTCCAGATTTACTTACCAACAGTGTACTACCACCAACTTCAGTGAACATAATAAATACTTTTTCTAGTACCATACATTGGAGTGCCTTGATTCCTCCAAAGTACACCAGGAAACAGAACCAGATTAATAAAAATATGATGGTGGCTTGTTGTTGTTGTTACTTGGAATAGTTTAGGGGGGGAATCAGGTAGTAAACATTTCGACACTCCATTGTATACAGATGATTAGATACATACACAGATACATACATTCATAGATACATACATACATATATACATGCATACATATATATATATAGATGGATAGATAGGTATACACATTTTCCTCAATATTGTTTTCGTTTGACTGTTTGTTGTCTCTCTTCCACACACTGCACTGTTTGTCTGTCTGTCTCTTAGTATACCTCAGCCATCAATCTCCTCTCTTCACACACCCTCCTCACTTCACTCTTCCCTCACCTTCCCTCCCCTCCCAGTCATACTTCCCAAACTCCCCTTCTCTCCCTCTTCCTCGCGTCTCCCCTTCCCCGTCACATTCTATCAAACTCCCTTCCCCGTCCCGTCCTACCAAACTCCCCTCCCTCACCTCCCCGTCACGTCCTACCAAACTCCCCTCCCTCCCCTCCCCGTCACACCTACCAAACTCCCTTCCCCTCCTCTCCCTCACGTCTCCCCCTCCCCTCCACACCTCCCAAACTCCCCTCACCTCCCCTCCCTCTCCCTCCACACCTCTCCCCTCCGCAACTCCATTTTGTTCTTTAACCTCGTCAGCCCATTTTGATACTCCTCCCCTCCCTCACCCTCACCTCCCTTCCCCTCCCCTCCCCTCCCTTACTTACCCTCACCTTTCTTCTTCTTTCAGGCTTTTTCCACAGAAATATATATATGTTTTTCCTTCTTCTTTTTTTCTTAATATTAAAACAGAATTACCATATATGCTGCACCATTACCACTGACATCACAAATATCACCACCACTACCAACACCATCACCAACACTACCACCATCATCACCACTACCAATACCAACACTACCACCATCACCACTATACACCACCAACAAACACCCCTACCAACACCACCACTACCAACATCATCACCCCTACTAACAACACCACCATTACGCTGACACACAAACAGGTAACACAGCAACAACACCACTACGGTACCACTATCATCACCACCATCACCTAGCGACACGACAACAATATCAACACATCACTCACGGAACAAACAATGCAGACTAAACAAACGCTGAAATACATACACCTGTTTTTATTATTATTATTATTATTATTATTTTTATTTGTATTACTATTACCGGGGCGTTGAACCTTTTATCTCGCTTCTATTATAAACACCAAGGGGGTAATAATTTGTGTTGTTCTTTATTCGCCTTTCTTTACGAAGCCGTATACGAAAATCCAACACGAATATAATATATATGTTTGATATTTGAGGTTCATTATATCGGTGTTTAAGTAAGTAAGGACCCTGTGATCGTGTGTATGTGAGAATTGGAGGCTTCTGATTCCTCCTCACTATGCCACGAAGCAGGCTCCTTCTCTATAGGTGTGTGTTTTTCGTGGCAATATTTGAAGGACTCGTTTACTTCCAATTTTCTGACTACATCACAGGTATCCCTTAATTAATGCCTTGTTCGTTGATGCTGTTTTGTTTTCATTTTGTGTACTGTTTACTGCGCAACACATTAATATCAAATGCTCCAAAAACTAATTAAAAATATGAGATATAAATCTATCTACAGTAATCAAACTTGAATCATCGCTAATTCAAAGTAATTTTTCATTTCATCATAATTATATTTTGACTTTACCAAACATCACAACAAATCAATATAGGCTATCACTATACACATCATAACACATCACTACATCACTATACACTCCACAACACATTAATTCATCACTATAAACTCCATAACACATTAATTCATCACTATACACATCCATAACACATCAATATATCACAACACACTACACACCACATCAATTCATCACTATACACTCCATAACACATCAATTCATCACTATACACATCCACAACACATCACTACATCACTATACACACTACATAACACATCACTATACACATCCATAACACATCACTATACACATCCATAACACATCACTAAACACTCCATAACACATCAATTCATCACTATACACACTACATAGCACATCACTACATCACTATACACATCCATAACACATTAATTTATCACTATACACATCCATAACACATCAATTCATCACTATACACTCCATAACACATCACTATACACACTACATAACACATCAATATATCACTACACACATTCCATATCTACTCTTATGATCCATCAAACCCACTCATTAAAAGTGTACAAGACATGAAACCAAAACAGCGTCGGCGGTGGTGATCAGGAGACGGCCTATGGTGCCCTCTACTCAATTATGGAATAAAGAAATAACCAGGTAAACAATATGGGATGATAGACGAGGAGATCCAAATTCCCAGGTTAATATTGTGATGGTTGGTAGTGCTGGTAGTGAGGATAGGAAGGATGGAGGTGGAAGGGAAGGATAGGGAAGGATGTGGAAGGATAGGGAGCGAGGTTGGAGTGGATGGGGAAAGAAAAGAGGGAGGTTTGGGGTGGAATAATGATGGGGAAGGAAATTGAGGGAGGTTTGGGGTGGAGAGGTGATGGGGAAGGAGAGGATGGGAGGTTTGGGGTGTATGGATGATGGGTAAAGGAAGGGAGGGAGGTTTAGGGGTGAGGAATGAATGTAGAAAGGGAGGATGGAGCTAGCAGGGAGGTTGGGAAAGCAGAGAACAAGAACTAATCGGAAAGGTCCCCATTTCTAAAACACATAGGCGACTCTTTGTAGCTCTGAATACTGACCCCCCAAAACTGATCTTCAAATTAAAAGTCTAACAAAATGAACTAGACTACGAGCACAACAAACAATTAAAACAGAACTTACACGAAGCTTAGATGATAAAGTCAACACCTGCAGGACAGCCGCAACTGGGGAAGAGGAAGACAAACACGATAAAACAATAAACAAATACAACAGAAAAGAGACGAGGCGACCTGTAAAGAATGAAGCCAAGGCACTGACAGCCTGTGTGTGTGTGTGTGTGTGTGTGAGGGGGGAACAACACTCGTACAAATGGAGTCGGTCTTCCCTCTCCCATTTAATTCCCTTGATTGAGAATCCGTCCTTCTGGAGACCTGGCCAAGGAAGGGATCACTTTAAACATCCTCACTCCTCCTCCTCCTCTCTCTCCAGTATATACTCTCCTCTCTCTCTCTCTCTCTCTCTCTCTCTCTCTCTCTCTCTCTCTCATATACTTACTCCTCCAGTCTTTTTCCTCCTCTATCTCCTTTACTTACTCCTCTAATTCTTCATCATTCTCCTCTCTCCTTTATCACCTTTTCTCCCTCAACTCCTATACATCACCTGTTGTATACTCCACGCCACCTTTACCACCTATTTTTCCTCATCTTTCTCCGCCAACTCGCCCGCCTCCATCTTACTTACTACAACTGCTACACCTTTTTTCCTCTTGTCAATCAACCAACCAACCAACAACACACACATACAGTATTTCCTTCCTGACCAAAGAGTGTCGTGTCCATCTACAGATACATACATTAAAATTCCCTTGTCTTAAAGTGTTCATTTTCTTTAGGACCCTGAGATCATGTAGGAGAATTTTAAGCTTCCGAATCCTTCTGACTATACGCCACGAAACAAAAAGCTCCTTCCATATGAGCGAGGGTTTGTAAAATGAAACAAAAGCGGTATATATAAAGAGAATAAGGGAAAGAGAACGAGAACGGTTTGTAAAAGAGAGCCAGTAGCGGTATAAGAGAACAGGAAACGAGAACAGAGAACGGTTTGTAAAATGGAACAAAAGCGGTATAAGAGACCAAGGGAAAGAGAACAGAGAACAGTTTGTAAAATTTAACCAGTAGCCGTAAAAGAGAACAGGAAACTAGAACAGAGAACGTTTTGTAAAAGAGAACCAGTAGCCGTATTAGAGAACAAGGAACGAGAACAGAGAACGGTTTGTAAAATTCAACCAGTAGCCGTATAAGAGAACAGGGAACGGTTTGTAAAAGAGAACAAGAGCTTTATAAGAGAACAATATCAGTTGCTATGTGCAGTGTAACGGAGGAAAGGAGAGAGAGAGTGAGAGAGTGGGAGGGGGGGGGGTAGAAAAGAAGTATGGCGGGGGATAGGGGTGGGGGCGTTTGAGATGAAGAGGGAGTGAGTGAGTGATAGGGGAGAAGGAATGGGAGGGAGATTTGGAAGGATGGGGAAAGGAGAGATGGATAAAGAGAGGAATGGATGGAAGGATGGGGAAAGGAGAGATGGAAAAAGAGAGGAATGAGAGAGATGAATGGATGGGAGAAGGAATGGAGGAGGGAGAGAATGGGAGGGAGGGATGGGGAAAGGGGAGATGGAAAAAGAGGGGAATGGGAGAAATGAATAGAAGGGAGAAGGAATGGAGGAGGGAGAGATGGAAGGGAGGAAAATGGGAGAGAAGAGGAAGGGAGGGATGGAAGGGAGAAGGAATGGAGGAGGGGGAATGGAAGGGAGGAGATTGGGAGAGAAGATGAAGAGGAAGTGAGTGATAAAGGAGAATGAATGGAGGGAGAGAAGGAATGGAGGAAGGAGAGATGGAAGGGAGAAGGAACGGAGGAGGGGGAAATGGAAGGGAAGAGATTGGGAGACATGAAGAGGAAGTGAGTGATATGGGAGAAGGAATGGAGGGGAGAACGAATGGGGGGAGATGAATGTGAAGGGAGAAGGAATGAGGGAGATAGATGGGAAGGGAGAAGGAGAGATGGAAGGTAGGGAAGATGAAATGGAGGAAGAAAGTAAGGGGAAAGAATGAATGAATGGAGGGAGAGAAAATGGTGGAAACAAAAAAGAGAGAGAATAGATGACTCGCAACCCCTCTCCCTCCCTCCCACTCTCCCTCTCTCTCTCTCTCTCCCCTCTAGCTCGTCACCGGATTAAATGGAGGGTTGTTGAGGGGGGAAGCTGAGGTGCCATGTACTGATTTATACCCTGCCATTTATATAGTTTATCTTATTATTTTTTTTTTTTATTATTTATTCGCGTGGGTACAGTGAATGAGTTAACTATTGCTATTTTATATATGTGTGTGTGTATGTGTATTGTGATGTATGTGTGTGTGTGTGTGTGTGTAATGTCGGTTTATGAAGAGTGGAATATTATATGTTATGAGGGAGTGAGTGAGTCATACACGAGAGAGAGAGAGAGAGAGAGAGAGAGAGAGTGGGGTTAGGGGGATTGGATAGGGATATGATAGGAAGGTGGAAAATATGGGAAGAGGAAGGTGGGAAGAATGGGAAGAGGGGGAAGAGAACAAGAGAATTATTTGTGGTAGAAACTAAGGAAATGTAGAAATGGAGATGGATAAAGAGGAGGGAGGGAAGGAGAACAAAAGAGAATGAAGGGAAATAAAGGAAGATAAACGAGAGGGAGGGAGGGAGGGAGGGAGGAGTGAAGAGGAGAACAAGCGATAAGGAAAGGAAATAAATGAGGGGAACGAGAGGAGAGGCGGAGAAAGAGAGGGAGGGAGAGGGAGGGGTACAGAAAGAGGAGAACAAGAGAGAAGGAATAGAAATAAAGGAAGAGAGAGAGAGAGAGAGAGAGAGAGAGAGAGAGAGAGAGAGAGAGAGAGGAAAAAAAGGAAGATACGAGAGGAAAGTAGGAGATGGAGGAAGGGAGGGAGGAAGAGTGCGACAGGGAAGAAGGGAGAGAGAGAGAGGGGGGAGAGAGGGGGATGGTTATATCGGGGGTGGGGGGGGGAGGAGGGGGTTGGCAGGGGTCGGCGACTTTTTCAGCCAATCAGAAGAATGCAATTACGAAACGAAACGAAAAAAAGAGAGAAAAAAATATAGAAATATAAGACTGGCTGTCGTATGTACTGCCATCTAGCGACATCATACGCAAGCCCAGAGAGAGAGAGAGAGAGAGAGAGAGAGAGAGAGAGAGAGAGAGAGAGAGAGAAGCACTGTATAGGCATAATCAAGCCAGCACAACTTCTCTTAATAATTAAAAGGAAGATTATTTTGTTGGTGAATTGGAAGGTTTTAACAGACGACGTAAAAAATCGCACACTTGTCAACACGGAAACAAAAAAAAATAACATACATTAACGGGGAAATACATTGTTGGTATTTTGGAGCACCCTAGTCCCTCCAAAGCATGTCAGGAAACAGGACTATATATTTAAAAAAAAAATGGAATAATGTTGTATGTATGTATGTATGTATACTAGTGGAGGGAAATGTGTTGTAATGTTCATAATTTGTTCAACACTTATTCATAACTTGTTTAAAAATAAATCTCCTTTTTTCACGGGAGAGTTATGCTGATACTAAACATGTGTAGAATTATCAATCTCTCTCTCTCTCTCTCTCTCTCTCTCTCTCTCTCTGGACACTAGCACGCAACAAAATCTCTCTCTCTCTCTCTCTCTCTCTCTCTCTCTCTCTCTCTCTCTCTCTCTCTCTCACACACATGATCAAGAATAAGCACAAACACACGCCACACATGATCAAGAACACACACACACACGCCACACATGATCAAGAACACACACACACACACACAAAGAATATGCACACACACACGCCACACATGATCAAGAACACACACACACAAAGAATATGCAAACACACACACACACACACACACACAAAGAATATGCACACACACGCACGCACACACACACACACACACACACACGCACACACAAAGAATATGCACACGCTCACACATATGAACACAGACGTACAAATAATCACTGCTTAATGTACACATACTATTTAATACACAGCTGTTACTACGATAGCAATCCTGTTTCCTAAAGATAACGATTGATAATGTCATAGTGAAACCCTGCTCTTTCAAAAGTCAATTATAATAAGGATAACGATGATGATAATAATGATAATGATGATAATAATAATAATAAAACACAATAACAATAATAATAAAAAAAAGACAATAATAATAATAATAATAATAATAATAATAATAATAATAATAATAATAATAATAATAAAAAAACAATAATAATAAAAACTAAAGCCGGGTGTATAATGTGACAATTTAAATATATAAATCAATTTGATATTTTTACTGCCTTGGCCATCCATCCATTCATTCATTCATTCATCTGCTCACCAAACTCATAACAAGACATACAACAAGTATTACATTTAATTACTGTATCACTTTCCTCACGTGTACAGTACTCAGCTATAGTTCTCGTCAGTCTTCCTAAATCAACAACATCATCGTGTCTGGATCTCTCTCTCTCTCTCTCTCTCTCTCTCTCTCTCTCTCTCTCTCTCTCTCTCTCTCTCTCAAATCAAAAACATCATCGCGTCTGGATCTCTCTCTCTCTCTCTCTCTCTCTCTCTCTCTCTCTCTCTCTCTCTCTCTCTCTCTCTCTCTCTCTCTCTCTCTCTCTCTCTCTCTCTCTGTGTGTGTGTGTAAATTTAATGACTGAATTACTGTGTCTGGAATATTAAGGTACAAGCAAAGGGGAGGTGTTTTAATGTTGCTTTGTGAGGGTTGATTGGTACAGACACACACCTGCGTTAGTTACACGTTGTAAATATACCCTTGGTTTGTATATATGCAGGTGTTTCATAGGTAGACTCTTCCATCCCCACCAACACCCCCTCCCCCCCCTCCTCCTCCTTCTCCTCCTCTCTCTCTCTCTCTCTCTCTCTCTCTCTCTCTCTTACAACACACACATCTTTCCCTTCTCGTGAAATATTGAATATACATTTAGCCCATTAAGTTCTGTAATTAGTCTCTCTCTCTCTCTCTCTCTCTCTCTCTCTCTCTCTCTCTCTCTCTCTCTCTCTCTCTCTCTTTATGATACAAGTGCTGAGTTCGTTCAACATTTTATTGACAAGAAATATACTGCTTTGCTCCTCACAATTTTTTCCACCATTAACTTTACTAACACCTGACTTGGTGAACACTACATGATTAAACTGAGTAATCATCAATCAAGTCAGTTACGCTCAACGAAATTCCTCTTCGTTTACAGATAATTCGATCCATAAACACAGGTTGTATAGTCGGAGGCAATAGTCGTGTCGCCACATCTACAAAGTCATGTAATAAACAGTATGGAAATATTACCTTCACTGACTGGTAAACTATAAAGAACCACAGAGAAGTAAGTGTGTTAAATTTGCCTCCTGGATACTATTATGAATCTTCATGGTGAGTGATTGTGTTCGTTCCATGATCAGTAGTTTTTTTTATTATTATCCGTCAAGAAGCCCCCGAGTGAGTGAGCAGACTGGATTTTTCCCGCCGACTGTACATCTGTAAAACTGCTGATGCTAATATTTCTACACCTCTGATATTTTGACGTGGAAAAGATTGATAATGATTTTGATTATAATGTAGAACGAGATCTTGTTTCCATTCATATAAGAGTAAATCGCTGACGGTGCTGTTACTAAGGACCCTGTGATCGTGTAATGAAAAGTGGAGGCTTCTGATTCCTCCTGACCATGCCACGAAACAAGCTCATTCCATGTAGGTGGTGTTTCGTGGCAATATTTGAAGGACTCATTTATTTCCAATTTTCTGACTACATCTAAAGTTTACAGGGAACATCAATATCAAACCATCTAATACGTAAATAAATAAATCAGTAAATACACGAATAAAAAAAAATATAATGTGAGAGAGGAGGAGGAGGAGGTCAGTATG
>JAWQEG010001033.1:82500-104597 GCA_033782935.1 Petrolisthes cinctipes | reverse complement strand
GTTAGTGAGTAAGTGAATGAGAGGATGGGAGTTAGTGAATGAAGGAGTAGGTGAATGAGAGTGAATGAGGGCGTGGGAGTTAGTGAGTGAGTGAGTGAGAGTGAGTGAGTGAGAGGATGGGAGTGAGTGAGTGAGTGAGTGAGAGTCCCCAAACACCAACAATGGCAGTAAGAGAGACAGTGCTAATGGTCCAAGACGAACCTTCGCTCCAATGGCTTTGTTTCTCCCCCCAACCCCCCCCCCCCCACTTCAACACACACACACACAGACACATAAGTAAACACACACAGACACACAGACACAGACCAAACAATCACACACACACATATAACAAACACACACACACAGACACCACACACAAAAGTACACACATACATAAACGCACACCAAACACACACACACACACACACACACACACACACACACACACACACACACACACACCCCAAACACACACACACACACACACCAATCACATACATAAACGCACACCAAACACATACACACACACCAAACACATACATAAACTCACACACACACACACATACACACACACATACACAGACAAATAAAGACACAGATAAACTTTTCTTCATATCCCAAACATTTTTTCATGGAGCTGTCAATAGTAGGTACATAATTTTTTTTTTTTTTTTTTTTTTTTTTCATTTTTATATTCCATTCTTTTTTTTTTTTTTTTCTCCAAAAGATATATATATTTTTTTTTTATTGTTAGTCCAGAGCTTCCTCCCCCTCGGCCTGCCTTCCTTGTGTACCTCCCGCCCCCTCTGTTCGGCCCCCTGCCTCCCCCCCCACCCCCCCAGCTCTCCCTCCCCCCCACCCCCCCAGCTCTCCCTCCCCCCCTCCCCCCCAGCTCTCCCTCCCCCCCTCCCCACAGCTCTCCCTCCCCCTCTCCCCACAGCTCTCCCTCCTCTCACTGGTGTTTTTCTCGTGTTAACATTGGAGGTGCGAATCTCTCTCTCTTGTCTTCCTGTTCTCCCTCTTGGCGTTTCCATACCTTTCCTTGTCATATTTTGTTTTTTTTATTCCTTTTCTCACCTCCTCTGTTCTCCTCCTTACATCCTCTCTCTTCCTCTCATTCCCCTCCTTACCTCTCTCTTCCTCTCATTCCCCTCCTTACCTCTCTCTTCCTCTCGTTCCCCTCCTTACCTCTCTCTTCCTCTCATTCCCCTCCTTACCTCTCTCTTCCTCTCATTCCCCTCCTTACCTCTCTCTTCCTCTTATTCCCCTCCTTACCTCTCTCTTCCTCTCATTCCCCTCCTTACCTCTCTCTTTCTCTCATTCCCCTCCTTACCTCTCTCTTCCTCTCATTCCCCTCCTTACCTCTCTCTTCCTCTCATTCCCCTCCTTACCTCTCTCTTCCTCTCATTCCCCTCCTTACCTCTCTCTTCCTCTCATTCCCCTCCTTACCTCTCTCTTCCTCTCATTCCCCTTTCCTTTACACTAAGATTTCAATTGCCTCTCTTCCCCCCACTTATTTCTTAAGACATACAACTTATTACAAGATGTGTGGTGGGTAGACTACTAATGTTATCCATAAATAGCTCCCAGGAAAAGATAAATAACTTTTTCCTTGTGGTTTATTAAAATGGAAAACCGTCAACCAGCTAACAGTCAAACAAATGCAAAACATGTCCTCTCATATTTGTTAGTGGAGGTAAAGAGAGAACAACACACACACACACACAGACACACACACACACACACACACACACACACAGAAGCCTGGGAACACACACACACACACACACACACACACACCATTAAAAGGTAGGCAATACAACCATTAAACAAACAGTTAGGAAGCATGGGAAAGATTAATACCATTGAAGTGGAAGGTAGTAATGCATGGGAGGGGAACGTTGTTTCATCTGGTAATGGCTATGTTAACTTGGTCAGGCTGGGGGGAAGGGGAGGGGGGGCAGTCAGGGAGGGAAGGGGGACAGACAGAGAGAGAGAGAGGGTTTGGGGTGGAGTTGGGCTGGGGAAGGGGGATGGGTGGAATGGGGAGGGGGGGCAGTCAGGGAGGAAGGGGGACAGACAGAGAGAGAGAGTTTGGGGTGGAGTTGGGGGGCTGGGAAAGGGGGATGGGTGGACTGGGGAGGGGGGGCAGTCAGAGAGGGAAGGGGGACAGACACAGAGAGAGTTTGGGGTGGAGTTTGGGGGCTGGGAAAGGGGGAAGGATGGGGAGGGAGGGGGGGGCAGTCCAGGAGGGAAGGGGGACAGACACAGAGAGAGAGAGAGTTTGGGGACGGAGTTGGGGGGCTGGGGAAGGGGGAAGGATGGGGAGGGGAGGGGGGGGGCAGTCAGGGAGGGAAGGGGGACAGACACACAGAGAGAGAGTTTGGGGTGGAGTTGGGGGGCTGGGGAAGGGGGAAGGATGGGGAGGGAGGTGGGGCAGTCAGGGAGGGAATGGGGACAGACAGAGAGAGAGAGGTTGGGGTGGAGTTGGGGGGCTGGGAAAGGGGGGAAGGATGGGAGGGAGGGGGGGCAGTCAGGGAGGGAAGGGGGACAGACACAGAGAGAGAGAGAGAGTTTGGGGTGGAGTTGTGGGGCTGGGAAAGGGGGAAGGATGGGGAGGGAGGGGGGGCAGTCAGGGAGGGAAGGGGGACAGACACAGAGAGAGAGAGTTTGGGGTAGAGTAGGGGGGCTGGGAAAGGGGGAAGGATGGGGAGGGAGGGGGGGCAGTCAGGGAGGGAATGGGGACAGACACAGAGAGAGAGTTAGGGGTAGAGTTGGGGGGCTGGGAAACGGGGAAGGATGGGGAGGGAGGGGGGGGGCAGTCAGGGAGGGAAGGGGGACAAACACAGAGAGAGTTTGGGGATGGAGTTGGGGGGCTGGGGAGGGGGATGGGTGGAATGGGGGGCAGGAGGAGGAGGAGGAGGAGGAGGAGGAGGAGGAGGAGGATCAGAGGAGACAAAGATAGATAAAAATAGTGGATAAAACATTAGTTGGAGATTTGTAAGGTAAGGATGAAATTAAGGCATGGCGAGATTAGAGAGAGGTAATGACATGTTAAGAATTTGTCAGGAACAGGACAGGAAAAGTTGGGCAGGGAAAGGCTTGAGGAGGAAAGATAACGACTGGATTAGAATGTGAATGACAGACAGGACGGAAGTGGTAAAGCAAGAACAAAACAGCTGGTGTAGAACGGGAACTAAACTTGTTGTGAGATGTCGTATGCACAGCTAGGGTATGGGTAATGATGAGGCAGAGGTGGGGCTGGAGGGGTACAGGAAGAGAGGAGGTAGGGGACAGGGGTGAAAGGGTGAATGTGGCATGGGGATAAGAAGGGAGCTATAGGATTGAGAGGGTGAAGCATAGAACATGAAAGATATTATGAGTCAAGGAGTAACAGTTGGATGAGTGTATGTATGGGGTCTAGTGTGGGACAGTGATGCAAAGTAGGGGGGGGGGGTCACTGGACGGTGGGGCACGAGGACGAATGTTAGGTAAAGGGGGTTGGGTGTGGGGTAGACAAGGGGTCGGGGGGTGGCAAGGTATAAAAGGTGTGCTGCAAAGTGAGTGAGTGAGTGGGTGGGGCAGAGGGTGAGGCAGAGGGACATGTAGGGCAGGAGAGTTGGAGTGGTATACAGTAGTTGCCTTTTATATCAACTGACATCAGGGTTTTCACTTTTTGATGTGCTCTGGATATTTTTACGCTGCAGTCGATGTATAGTTGTTGTTGTTGCTGTTGCTGGTTGGGGCCATTTATGCTTCATTATGGTACGTGTGGTGCTCGCCCTGACTCTACTGTATTGTGTTTTATATCTGTTTTCCACTGTATTGGATTTGTAGTCACTAATAATGGGCTTGGGTGTGAAATTTATAAAGGCACCGACTGCATTTTATTAAACCCGTATACGTTGTTGGTTGTTTATGCTTTGTTTGGTTGGTCGCTGGCAGTAATTTTTCGTCATATTATTATTATTATTACAGAAATACTACTACTAGTTAAAAGTAAGTTGCAGCCAGTCACAAACTTGTCGTCCTTTTCTCATTACGAATCAGACACTCGTATTTAGAAAGCACCATTTATATATATTGATATGTACTAATGTGAGCGAATAGTAAAGGAAGGAAAGAGACAAACTATATACCACCATAGCCTAGTCCCCTTCCTCCACTCCACACCGGGACAACGGACGCCACTCACGGTCTAAAATGAAAATCTCGCTGTCTTATCCTTTTCTTGTCAAGTCTTTCCTACAGCCTCTCTCTGTCTCTTTTCCTTCAGTCTATCTCTGTCTCGTTTCCATCGGCATCTCTCTCTGTCTCCTTTCCTTCAGCCTCTCTCTCTGTCTCCTTTCCTTCAGTCTATCTCTGTCTCCTTTCCATCAGCATCTCTCTCTGTCTCCTTTCCTTCAGTCTATCTCTCTCTCCTTTCCTTCAGTCTATCTCTCTCTCCTTTCCTTCAGCCTCTTTCCGTCTCCTTTCCTTCAGCATCTCTCTCTCTCTCCTTTCCTTCAGTATCTCTCCCTTTCCTTCATCCCCTCTCCGTCTCCTTCTTCTCCATGTCGTCACTTCTCTATTCCCTCGTTCCCACATCTCCTTATCTTAATTCTTCCTTTAGTTTCCTTTCTCTTTTTCAGTTGTCCTCTTCTCCTTTACCCAACGTCGTTATCCCTATTCTTATCTATGCCACATCTCCATCATTCCTCTTTTTCCCTTATCTCTCCCCTCTTTTCTTGATTCTGGCCTTCCTTCCTTCCTTCCTTTCTTTCTACGTCTCCCAGTTTACCTTTCTTTCCTTATCTTAACCATCGTCGTATCCTCTCTAGTCCTTCCTCTCCTTACCTTTCTTCCACACATTTCCCTTTTATCCCTATCGTCCCCAACCACAGGCTTTCTCATATTTTACACCTCCTTTCTCTTTCTCTTATCCACTCCACCACCACCCTCTCCTCGCTCTCCTCTCTCCTGCCATCCCCCATTTGTCCCACTTCCTCTCCTACTTCCAATTGTATTCCTCTCACACCTTTTTCCTTCACCTCCTCCTCCTCCAGTTCATCTGTCTCCTTTCCTATATTTCCCCACTTGTGTTTCCATTCCTTCTCACCTTCGTCACTTTGTCACTCATTACTTTTCTCTCCCCCCACACCATGTTTTTTTTTTTATATATTTCCTTTTTCGCTCCTGCTCCTTCTTTTCTCTCTTCCTTGTCTTCCCTTCCTCCCTCATCATGCACCTCTCATCGTGTTATGGGCTCTGCTGGTCTCCTCCCTCCTCCTCCTCCTCCTCAAGCAGTGTCAGCGCCAAGGGTTTTCCAGTGGGCCATTTGTCCTCCTGACTGACCCGTGGTGGTGGTGGTGGTGGCGACATCTGCTGGTGCCTGGTTTCAGAGAGCGACCACGTCCCTCACTGTCACACCGAGAGGGTCCTAAAGGTTTTACGTCGCCTCGCTGGCTGGCTGGCTGTCTTGTCGGGAACACTGACTTAAGGGGGTGCGGGAGTAGGGGGGTGCGGGAATAGGGGGTCGACAGGCTTGAGGTGGGTAGAAAGCCTGTAACCTATTCCTCACCCCCCTAACCCCCCCCCACCAAGCCTGTCCCCCTACTCCCGCACCCCCCCAAAAAACCGCAACCCCCTAAACCCCCCCCCAAGCCTGTCCCCCTATTCACGCACCCCCTTAACAACGACTGAGCCAAGTTTCGTGTGTAAGGGACTGACTGAGGAGCGGCGATGAGAGCAACTGGAATCTATAGAGAAGGATATTACTAGGAGATGGAGAAGAGGAGGGGGACATACTCTTGACTCAACTTGAAAAAGAAGTTAGCACTCAAGCAAAAATGAACTAGATCAAGTATAATGTGGTTAGATTTAGAATAACATATTATTATACAAATTTGAGACTTACAAGATAGATATAACCAAATGTTGTATCATTGCAATTTACCATATTTATAGATAACATATATATTTTAAAAGATTTGTCACGAACCAAGTAGGAAAAAATTTCATGGAATATAAAAAAAAAAAAAATAGCAATGGAGGGACTTGGTAAAGATGCAAGATGAGTGTTGTGAGTGTCGAAGTGGGTGTGGTAAAGAGGCCATACAGGTGAGTTTGGTGAGATCTGTGAACTAATTAGCGAGAGAGTGAGGATGGGGTGTCAATAGTAAAGGCAGCTGGATAGACACATCGACCCACCATGCATGATGCCTCCCACACCACCATCTCTAGGTCGCTCCTAACTCACTGACTGTCTGCCATCACACAGACAAGTCAGGTACTCGCAATAAAATCAAGGGTTTGTTCTACTCTAAAACATGATTCAGAGGATGCAGAACCCTCTCCTTTAATTGTATTTTTCCTGTTTTTAACATAATGAGTACCGGTAACTAGCTCAAAGAAACACAAGGCGGTAAGTCAGTGTCGACATATTTAGAATGGTAAATTACGTGTATTTGAATCAAAGAGCAAGTTAATTAAAGTTTTGATATGTTACCGTATCTAGATGTGTAAATTTATCTGTATGTCAGTTTTTGCGCATTTCATTAAATAAAATATGTGTTTTGTATTGGTGCCCCAAATAATCTGGTTAATTTTACGTGAGAGTGTATCAATCCAAAAAATCTTACTAAAGTAAAACATTGGTATCCTCCATCCACAAGTAAACATATGGAGTGGTTGATTAAGCTTATAGAGCGACACATTTTTACATTATTATTACTCTTACCTCTATAAAAGAACACGATATGTATCTTGATTAGTGAGGTAGGGATTGCTGCTACAGACATAGAGGAGTGGACTCACCGGTCACCATGGCATCGGGTGTTGTATACTGGTGACGTCATTAGAACTCTCAGTCAAACGTTTGTACCAACCAACCTTTAACATTTTGAAGCATATCTCAGTTTTCTTCTTCTTTTTTCTTTTCCACCTCATTATTGGACTCTTAATTATTTTATATTTAGAATAATACTTATTAATTCATAAAAGGTTAAATACATTAAATGCAAATAAATCATCACAGGGAAAAGCTCCATTCAGGGACCCTGTGATGTAGTCAGAAAATTGGAGGTTAGAGAGTCCTTCAAACCTTGCCACGAAACACCACCTACATTAACGGAGCTTGTTTTGTGGCATAGTCAGGAGGAATCAGAAGCCACCAGGTCTCGTACACGATCACCGAGTCCATTAACAACAAGTGAGAGAACTCAGATTATCTCATGAGTGACAAAAATTATGAGTGTACGGCTGTCAGTCAATAAAACATGATTTTTCTAATTCTTTTTCTCTCACTTTTTCATTTAAATCTTGAGATGTTTGATTCCCGAGAAGTATAACAAGTGTTGGTGGGGTGTCGATATCATACCTCACACACCCACACACACTGCCATCGTTACAGCCCCAAACTCAGTCAGTTCAAACCTTAAGTTTTCTCAGATTGAGGAGTAGTATGAAAAGTAGATAATTATATGGATGACAGACGTGGTGGTGTATGTTGGAAGGTTAGTGTGGAAAATGGAAGGAGGGTTTGATTATACTGTGAAATAAGGTTTTGTTGTGTTATAACTATAATTATTAAGGTATGGACAGATTATATGAAACGACAAATACCCTAATAAGCAGACAGGAGCTAACCAGGAACAAGTAATATACCACCTCCCAAATAAGACATGTCGAGACTTCTAAACACTATAAAATGACAAGTACCCAAAACAGACAGGAGTTAGCCAGGAACAAGTAACACAACCTTCCCAAATAAGACACGTCGAGACTTCTAAACACTATATACAGGTTATAAAACGACAAGTACCCAAAACAGACAGAAACTAGTTAAGGACCCTGTGATCGTGTTTGAGACTTGGTGGCTTCTGATTCCTCCTGACTATGCCATGAAACAAGTTCTCTCTATATAGATGGTGTTTCGTAGCAATGTTTGAAGGACTGATTTATCTCCCATTTACTGACTACAACACAGGGTTCCTTAAGATCAAGTAACACAACCTTCCCAAGTAAGACACGTCGAGGCCCCTAAATACAACTGGGGACGGAAGAAGAGAGGCTTCACTACCTCTAAAAGGCCCGGTATTTAACGTGTCATCCCAGGGCCATAATTGAGAGACGGAGCCGGATCCGCTTTTGTTCCGCCCAACCATTTAGATTTCACGGCCTTCCATTCGGCTTATCTGGTGTGTGTGTGTGTGTGTGTGTGTGTGTGTGTGTGTGTGTGTGTGTGTGTGTGTGTGTGTGTGTGTGTGTGTGTGTGTGTGTGTGTGTGAAGAGAGATGTTGGGATTGTTTGTGTGTTGCTTATGTGTATGTTATGTACAGTATATATGTGTTTGTGTGTGTGTGTATGGAAGAGCTGCCACGGTTGAGAGTGATACTGATTGTTGTTATATATATATATATATATATATATGTATATTTGAGCAAGTAGAAAGTGCAAGAAAAATTTGGCTGTATATGAAAACATCTGACATTTTTTTTTTTTTTAGTAAGTCCTCGTATCTTTATTTATGAAGAGGCACTGGGAACCCAAAGCCAATGTAAGGTGGAACGTGATTGGCTGCTGAACTTTGAATATAGAAAGAAACTGGGTGGAAAGAAGATGAATTTAACTCGAGAGGATTGAGAGAGAAAAAAAGACAGATAGACAGCACAGAGGGAGGAAGAGAAAGAAAGAATAAACGGTGGAAGAGAGAGAGAGAGAGAGAGAGAGAGAGAGAGAGAGAGAGAGAGAGAGAGAGAGAGAGAGAGAGAGAGAGAGAGAGAGAGAGAGAGAGAGAGAGAGGAGAGAGAGAGAGAGGAGAGAGAGAGAGAGAGAGAGAGAGAGAGAGAGAGGAGAGAGAAGAGAGAGAGAGAGAGAGAGAGGAGAGAGAGAGAGAGAGAGACAGAGAGACAGAGAGACAGACAGAGAGAGATTAAAAGAATAAACGGTGGAACAGAGAGAGAGAGAGAGAGAGAGAGAGAGAGAGGAGAGAGAGAGAGAGAGAGAGAGAGAGAGAGAGAGTAATTAGACGGAGTTGAATTAAGGAAGGGATAAAAGGGAGAAAAAAAATTGGGGGTGGTGGAGGAGGAGGAGGAGAAAGAAGAAGACAAGAAAGATGGAGAAGGAGAAGAGGAAAAGAGAGAGTGGTGATGAAAAGTAGAGGAGAAGAAAGGAGTAAATAAAGATGGAAAAGGAGAAGAAGAAAAAAGATTGGTGATGAAAAGTGGAGAAGAAAATAGTAAATAAAGATGGAGAAGGAGAGAAGAAAAAGAGGGAGGGGTGATGAAAAGTGGAAGAGAAAGAAGAAGAAAAGGAAGATGGAGAATGAGAATAAGAGGCAGTGGTGATGAAAAGTGAAGAGAAGAAAAGGAATAAAGAATAAACAAGGAGGAGAATAAGAGAAAAGAAGAATGTGTGGTAATAAAGTGAGAGAGAGAGGAGAGAGAGAGAGAGAGGAGAGAGAGAGAGAGAGAGAGAGAGAGGTGAGTATACATATATGACTTGTGTGTGTGTGTGTGTCATGGAGGTGTGTGTGTGTGTCATGGAGGTGTGTGTGTGTGTGTGTGTGTGTGTGTGTGTGTGTGTGTGTGTGTGTGTGTGTGATAAATGTGTGACAGTAAGTAAGTGCATAGCAGAGACGAGGGTTACAAAAAAAATGAAAGTAGGTCTATAATTAAGAGATTTGAGAGGTAGTAAAGTGAGAGAGAGAGAGAGAGAGAGAGAGAGAGAGAGAGAGAGAGAGAGAGAGAGAGAGAGAGAGAGAGAGAGAAAGAGAGAGGTGAGTATACATATATGCCTTGTGTGTGTGTGTGTGTGTGTCATGGAGGTGTGTGTGTGTGTGTGTGTGTGTGTGTGTGTGTGTGTGTGTTCTGTTTAATCCTTTCATTACTTGTTTCTTTAGTAGGTGAAGTCTAGGCTTAGAGGATCTCTCTCTCTCTCTCTCTCTCTCTCTCTCTCTCTCTCTCTCTCTCTCTCTCTCTCTCTACAGCCCATGCACTTACTGCCTTAATTTCAAACTTTATATCCCTCTCTTTCTCCTCAACCAGCGAGTTAGAAGTCAGGGAGATGAGCTGAGAAATGGGCTACTTAGCAATATTGTAGCTGGGAAGGAAAGGGAGGAAGGGGAGGAGGAGAGGAAAGGAGGAAATGGGAGAAAGAGGAGAAGGAGAGGAAAGGAGGAAATGGGAAGAAGAGGAGCAAGAGGAGAGGAGAGGAAAGGAGGAAATGGGAGGAGGAAGGAGGAAGAAGAGGAGGATGGAAGATACGTAGGTGAGTGAGTAGTTGGAACGAAGGAATAATGAGGATAGAAATGAAAGGAAGGGAAGGAAGAGGGTTAAGAAATTTGAGAAAGAGGGGGAAAGAAATTGGTGAGATGGAAGAGAATGATGGAAGGCAATATCAAACAACAAACAGCATGGATAAGAAAGAATGAATGTGGAAGAAGAAGAAGAAGGGAGGGAGAAGAGGATCAAAACCTAAAAAGAGTATAAAGACGTGGAAGAAAAAATGAGGAAGAGGGATAAAGGTGGGATGAAAGAAGTGAGGTTGGGAAGACATAAGCAGGTAATTAATGCTTTTAAAAATGTGGATGTAAGCAGCAGATGAGGAAGGTGGATGAAGGGAGGAGGAAGACTAGTGTAAGAAGAGAGACGAAAAGAGGAAGGGGAAGAGTTTACTGAGAGAGACACAGACAGACAGACAGACAGATGAAGAAAGAATATCGTACAGATTATAAAATTTACACACGATTTGAAAAGTATAGATAGAGATAATATACAGATAGATAGATAAATAACATATATAGAGAATTAGAAAAAGAGAGAATGAGAGACAGACAGATACAGAAAGACAGACAAACGTATACCAACAAACAAACAAACAAACAGAGAGAGAGAGAGAGAGAGAGAGAGAGAGAGAGAGAGAGAGAGAGAGAGGTAGGAAGAGCCTCCTGATCCACCCCGTCAGTCCTCACTCTTGCTTTTTGTCTCCTCCGGAAAACACTGGGGAGAGGGAGAGGGAGAGGGAGAGGTTGGTCTTGTGTGTGTGTGTGGAGGGGGGAGAGGAGGAGGGGAGAGGAGTAGCAGTCTTGCGTGAAAAAAGGTAAACAGGGGAAGAGCTAGCTAGTGTGATGCCAACTTAGGAGGATTTTAAGAGGGGTATTTTGTAGGTAAGGTGTATAGAGCCAAGAGCTAATTATTATAGTGAAGGTGGACTGGAGGCGTTAATCATATAGAAAAATAGAAGGGGGGAAGGTAGGTAATGGTAGCAGAGGGTGAGCAGGTAGGGGGGTGAGTATGTGACGTGGTGGAGGAGAGAGAATGTTTTGTTACGTGGAGGAGGAGAGAGAGAGAGAGAGAGAGAGAGAGAGAGAGAGAGAGAGAGAGAGAGAGAGAGAGAGAGAGAGAATGTTACGTGGTAGGGAAGAGGAGAGACAATGTTACGTGGTAGGGAAGAGGAGAGACAATGTTACGTGGAAGGGAAGAGGAGAGACAATGTTACGTGGAAGGGGAGAGAGAGAGAGTATGTTACGTGGTAGGGGGGGGAGAGAGAATGTTACGTGGTAGGGGAGAGAATATGTTACGTGATAGAGAAGAGAGAGAGAGAATGTTACGTGGTGTGGGGAGGTGGACAAGGTGAAGAGAGATGTTTTACCCCTGTCGTGATAACAGTACAAGCTCCTCCAAGTCGACTCACATCCCTTCATCCCATCTACCCAGTTTTTTTTTCACCAGCCTCTCACCAGTTTTGTGTCTGAGGGAAGTGGGGAAAGGGGAGGAGAGAATGAAGAAAATTGACAAAACAGATGACTGCATGGGGAAGTGGTAGGAGAAAATTGTGAAGAGGAGATGAAATTGGAAAAGCTATAAAAGTGGAAAGGGAGACGGTATAGGTGTTGAGTATAGGCCACACAGGCAAATAATATAAGTTAGTGATCATCATTAGACATTTAATTGATAAGTATTATATTTACAATTAATTATTCAAGGGGCTGTTTCGACTCATACATCTTTCAGTAGTGTATATATTATGGGAAATTTATATATTATGACCTGAAGTCCTGTATATACACCTCCTTAAGTTCCTCTCCTCGAGCCAAGACGTGTGTGTGTGTACCTTCCCTCTCGTATCTCCAGTCAGAGTCCACCGGTAACCCCACCTTGATTCCCCCCGGGTGTCCTCTCTAAGTCCCCGGCTGTCCCTGTTAGTCCTGCCGTGTCCCCCTGCTGTCCCCGCTAGTCCACCGTGTCTGTGTCAAGGCACCCCGCGTCCCCTGATAAGCAGCGGCTCTGTCACCACCAGCAGGAAGCTAGGACGTAGAGGAGAAGGAGAAGGAGAAGGAGGTGGTAGGATAAACTGTAACATCCATCCATGTGTTATAATAGTTCTCGAGTTTCTGGTGGTAAAGGCCGGGGGGTTAAGGGGATAGACAGTACAGCGTTAGTAAATCTGGAGCAACATCTGATTCCCCTAAACTATTCCGAGTAACAAGCCACCATTATCATTGTCAATCTGGTCTTGTTTGTTTCCTGGCATACTTTGGAGGAATCACGGACCTCTAATGTAATGTACCAAGCTGTATTACCCACTTAAATTGTCTTTTCTACGAGAGGCTAAAGGTTTTCTTAATTAAGGCACCCAGTGTTGTAGTCAGAAAATTGCATGGAGTTAAATGAGTCCTTCATATATTGTCACGAAACACCACCTATAAGGAAGGAGCTTGTTTCGTGGCATGGTCAGGAGGAATCAGAAGCCTTTATTTAATTTTCATACACGAACACAGGGTCCTTAATTAAGTCATGAAGGATCAGACTGTGTTAGGGTAAGTTGGCCCTGAATATAAAGAAGATAACGAAAAGTAAATCATTTTTTTTTATCTACACTCGGTAATATATAAACAATGAAATGTTTTCTCTAAATATTACCTAGCCTTGCCACCTAAAGACTGAAGTGTACAACGTTCTTTCGTCACAATTATTATATATTCCTGAAGTTACCCACGGCCAACAGGTTGTAACTTCCCAGCCACAAGAAAATTTTTGGCGGGTGATGAAAATTGCTTAGTAACAGTCATATGCTGGCCAATACTCGTATAATACACACACACACACACACACAACACACACACACACTCCAGTATTGGTATGAAACTCTATACACACGGCCACAACTTCGATGATTCTAAGCTTACTGAAGATTTGTTACTTTGTTATTTTCTCGACTATTCTGTCCTCTTCTTCTTCTTATTATTATTATTATTATTATTATTATTATTATTATTATTTATTTATTTTTTTTTTTTTCCTTAACAAATTTAGTGAAATTAATGCTTTATACTTCTTAATTATCAGGGTCACGCACATTAATTCACCAACAAGTTTATAATTATTTAAATAACAAAATAAATTATCATCTATGTTCCTAAGCGAAAATGGTAAAGTTTTACTTCGTCTCTCTTACCATCCATTCTTCTCTCTCTCTCTCTCTCTCTCTCTCTCTCTCTCTCTCTCCATCCTTTGTCTCTCTAGTCTCTCCCTCCGCTCTCGTCTTCCTCCTCCATTAATTCTCTCTTTCTTTCTTGTTTTCTTTGTCTAATTCCTCAGTTTGTTTTCTCTGTCCAGTCCATCTCTCTGTCTGCTGCCTCCACTCATTTTTCTCCCTTTCCTTTCCTCCTCCTCCTCCCCCTCTTCTCTCCTTTTACTCCTCCTCTCCTATCTTCCTCCTTCCTCTCCTATCTTCCTCCTTCCTCCTCCTCCTTCCTCTCATCTTTTCTCTCTCCTCTTCCTCCTTTCCCCCTTTCCTCTTTTCTCTCTCCTCTTCCTCCTCCCTCTCCTATCTTCCTCCTCCTCCTTCCTCTCATCTTTTCTCTCTCCTCTTCCTCCTTCCATTTCCTCTTCCTCCCCTTTCCCCTCTCCTCTTCCTCCTTCCTCCCCTTTCCCCTCTCCTCTTCCTCCTCCCCTTTCCTCTCTCCTCTTCTTCCTCCCCTTTCCCCTCTCTTCTTCCTCCCCTTTCCTCTCTTCCTCCTCTTCCTCCACTCTCCTCTTCATCATCTTCCCGTTTTCTCCTTTCCATTTCGTCCTTTTCTCTCTTTTTCCTCTTTTTTTTTGCTCCTCCAAGTAATGTTTCTTTCTGTGCTTGGATTACGTTAGAGTTCTTTCCATCCTCCCTCCTCCCTTCTCTCTCTCTCTCTCTCTTCTACTACACCTTTTCCTCTTTCCTCCTCCCCCTCTCACCTTCTTCTCTCCACCCTGCCTCACTCACTCACTATTCCTTCTTATTCCTTATATATTTCCGCTCTCCCTACCCCTTGCCTATTTCCTCCCTCCCTATCCTTTTGTCCTTTTTCCTTGCTTCAACTTTTTATTTTTACCTCCATTAATTGTTTCCTTTTTACTCCCTTTCCTCTCTTCTTCTCTTCCTTCTCGCTACTGTCAACTATTCCCTTTCTACTCCCCCTTCTCTATTCTTCCCTTCCTTGCCCCTACCCTCCTTCCCTTCCCTTCCCTCCTCTTCCCTTCCCTGCCCCTCCAACCTCCCCTTCCCTTCCTTTCCCTTCCCCTTCCTTTCCCTTCCCCTTCCTTTCCCTTCCCTTCTCGCCTTCTCTCCCCTTCCCTGCCCCTCCAACCTCCCCATCCCTCCCCCTACCCTCCTTTCCTACCCTTCCCTCCTTCCCTTCGCTTCCCTCCTTCCCTTCGCTTCCCTACCCCTGCCCCTCCAACCTCCCCATCCCTGCCCCTTCTCTCCTCCCTTTCCCTTCCCTCCTCGCCTCTTCTTCATTCTTGTGAGCGTTACGAGAGGAGTTGAGGAGGAAGGGAATGAGATGAATGATGATTGTATTGCGTTCAAGGTTCTGCTTTGACGAGTAAACAGTGAGTGGTGTTGGTAGCCCTCCCTCCCTCCCTCCCTGCCTGGTGGTGGTGGAAGGTGATGACTGCATGAGGAAGGTGTTGGTGTGATAGATACGTGAGGAAAGGAGGAGGAGGGTAGAGAAGTGCTGGTATTATTATGAAGAGGCAAGGAAGGGGTAAATATGTGTGTGTGAGGGGGATGGGGTGTGTGGAAATGATGGTAGGTGGTGGGGTAGTAGAGAAAGAAGAACTACAGGTAAGAGAACGAGGGAAAGTGGAGGACAGGGGAGATGGAAAATGGTGAGACAGAAGGGAAAGAAAGATATGGATGAAAAGAGGAAAGCAGGGGGAGGAAGATAATAGGGGAAATGAAGGGAAAGGTGGGGCAGAAAGATTTTACAGAGGTAGTTTAAGGAGGTTCATCCATGGAGGGAGGAAGAGAGGGATCACAGAGGAAAGAGAAATACGATTGGAATAACGATGGGTAGGGTTGGGTGGGATAGAGGAGGAGGAGGAAGATTGAGGGGGGGAGGGGGTCATGCTTACAGTACAAGGTGAGGAAATGTAAATATTTGGGAACTGGAGGGGAAGGTGGGGTGAGATAAAGGAGGAGGAAAGATTGGGGATGTCAGACGTACAGAACGATGTAAGTAAAAATAAAGATTGGAGAAATGTGGATTGAGGCGAGACGAGGTTGTAGTGAGGAGGAAGATTGGGGACCTGAAGGGGAGGGTGGGATGGGGTAGAGGAGAAGGAAGATTGGGGGATGAGGTCAGGCTTACAAAACGAAGGAAGTAAAAATAAAGATGGGAGCCCTGCGGATTGAGGCGAGACGAGGTTGTACTGATGAGGAAGATTGGGGACCTGAAGGGGAGGGTGGGATGGGGTAGAGGAGAAGGAAGATTGGGGGATGAGGTCAGGCTTACAAAACGAAGGAAGTAAAAATAAAGATGGGAGCCCTGCGGATTGAGGAGAGACGAGGTTGTACTGATGAGGAAGATTGGGGACTTGGAGGGGAGGGTGGGGTGGGGTAGAGGAGAAGGAAGATTGAGGGATGGGGTCAGGCTTACAAAACGAAGTAAGTAAAAATAAAGATTGGAGCCCTGTGGATTGAGGAGAGACGAGGTTGTAGTGATGAGGAAGATTGGGGACTTGGAGGGGAGGGTGGGGTAAGATAGAAGAGGAGGAGGAGGAAGATTGGGGGATGAGGTCATGCTTACAAAACGAAGTACAGTAAGTAAAAATAAAGATTGGAGCCCTGTGGATTGAGGCGAGACGAGGAGGTTGTTGTGAGGTGGAAGTGCATGAAGGAGGGAAGAGGATAATTATTATTTCGCCTAGGAGAAGATGGGATCACTATATCATTTACAATATTGTGTGTATGAAGGAAAAATGGGCTGAATAAGTTGTTGTTGTTGTTGAGAAAGTGATATCAGAATATCTTCCACTCAGTCAACTCCTTTGAAACTGAACCAACTCGTGTATCTATCTACTTTATTTTTATGATGTATTTGATTTTAACTGAACTGGTAAAAAAAAAAAATCCTCAGCAGAAATATACATAATATCGTTTCTCAAAGCACTGAAAGAAAATGTCCAAAACATACTGCCAAAAAAAAAAAAAAAAAAAAAAATGACCTTTGGTATATTCGCAATGCTGCCCATGACCCCTATAAGAGCTACAGTTCCATCAATTATGTGCAATTAACAACTTTTACTTTATCAAACTTTACGAAATTCTAACTTTTTTTCACTTGCATTTTATAATCCCCTTTACCGTCCACGCTCCACCATAAAAAAAAACAAGAAAGTAAATTGTTAAAATGGGAATACCACGTGTACTGTAGTGAATGTAGTGTAATGTAGGGTAGGGAAAGAGATAAGAAGAAGAATTAGAGGAGAGAAAAGAATTAAACTTAAAGGGAAGGTGAAAGGGAATTATAAAGGAAAGTAGAGGAGGGAAAAGGGAATGTATATATGAGAGAGAGAGAGAGAGAGAGAGAGAGAGAGAGAGAGAGAGAGAGAGAGAGAGAGAGAGAGAACTACTAAAAGCTGTTGTATGTCATGTAGCTGCCTCAGGGTGGGGGTGAGGGAGGTCTGTGTGTGTGTGTGTGTGTGTGTGTGTGTGTGAGTGAGAGAGAGTGCGTGTGTGTGTGTGTGTGTGTGAGTGAGTGATAGAATGGGAGAAAGACAAAGAAAGATAAAAATTGGTGTGACAAGAACGGTAAAAGTGAAAGAGAGAAGAACAGAACAGATAAGAGGAGCAGAGCAAAAACCAAAGAGAGAGAGAGAGAGAGAGAGAGAGAGTGAGAGTGAGAGAGAGAGAGAGAGAGAGAGAGAGAGAGAGAGAGAGAAGGGTGTCCACACTACCAAACCTCCGCTTTTATTCCTCAATATTGCACGTGAAATACATTTATCTCGAGCGCCTAAGGAGAGATTCATGTAACAGCAACATTTTTATTACGCTCCAAATTACAAATGCAGTTCTGGGCACAGTGGCCGTTTTAAGAATTACAGGGAAAGAGGGAGGAGGGGGGAGAAAATGCCATACACAAAAAAGAATGGTGGGTGGTGAATAGACGAAAAAATTATGATATAAAAATGGGAAAATATTGATTCGACAAGATTGAAATTCCACATGGGAGGGTTTCATAAAGGGGGCCCACCGTCCAGTTGCCGCCGACGACATGAAAGAAATACACCGTCCAATAAGCCAGATTTTTACCCTTGGTGTTATTGCATTAGAGGCCAGCCAGGATCATGGACACATTATACCTGCCTGCATACAGCCAGCCTCTTACATCATACACACACACACACATACACACACACAAGCTGCATGTCCCCTTCCTGTGGGGTAGATTCCATGCCTTTATAATTATACAAAAGAGGAGCCAAACCATTTATCTCTCTAGTCGTGCAGTCAAAACTTCTCTTACGCCTCCCTCTATTGTTCTCAGATGTTATTGTCTTTGTATCCCTTGCAATGCACTCTTGATGTTTTAGAAAAGGAAAGGTGAGTCTGGTGGTGAGTTGATATGCCTCAGGGTCATAATTATATAGACAGCCAAGAAACAATCAAAACACATTATTACGTACTTTAATCTAACTAAAAAATAATTGGTGTGGGTTTGTTTACATCGGCACATTGCTGTACTTTGTGTTTGTGTTTTCCTTTCACTTTGTCACTCTTTTGCATCTGGTAACCTCAATGTCTTTCCTTTTATATATTGATCACAGGGGATATTATTTATGACTACAGATTGAAAGATACTGTTTTATGTAGGGGAAACCATTATTGTATATAATTGAAATATTATGTTGTGTTGCCTCGTTCCTCTAGGCCATACGAACAAGAAAGAGTTCGCACCTAACCTGATCTTACTACCCTGACTTCACAAACCTTCCCTGATCTAACCTGCCCTGCCTTCACTAGTTACATATCCTTGTTCTAATCTGTCCTCTCTCTCTCTCTTTCCCTCTCCCACAGTCATGCCAGACTTCCTGGAGTCCATCAGTAACGTGACAGTCCCCGCTGGTAGAGACGTCCGCCTGGCTTGTGTCGTGGAGCACCTCGGGTCATACAAGGTCAGTCCCAGTTCTACTATTGTGTTATCATGTACAGTCGGCGGCAAATGTCCTGTCGTCGCCACGTTTGCCAAGTCATGAAGTACAGTATAGAAATATAATTATCCCTCACAGTCTCGTAAACTGAAGAACCTAAGAAATTTCTCATTTTGCCTCCTGGATATTGTAGTTGTATATGACAAATGTGGTTATTAGATGATTATGCTTTATGATGTTATAATTCCTTCAAGACTCTGATTTAGGAGACAGGACCTTTACCGCCGACTGTACTCGTAGTTAAGAGGTCAGTCAGTATGCAAGAATATTCATAGTGTTGACGATGGTGTGGTACCGGTACAATGAGGCTTGTATTGTGTGTGTGTGTGTTTTTTTTTTTTTTTTTTTTTTTTTTTTTTTTTTTTTTTTTTTTTTTTGTCTCCCAGATTAGAATGTCATAACAAGAATCTTATATAATCCTAAAGGGCCAATAATGTTTTGTATATTAATGTCCTATTAGGTGACTTTGGGTCAAATAGTTTTGCAAAGAAAGTGATGAGTACTGACAAGATATCTACGAATTTGAGGACTGGTGTTTGTGTATTTATGATCTCTGAGGATTTATAGAGTCCATTAAATTTACCCAGATCTAAGTCTACTAAATTCAGGTATTTTATAAACTTAAGGAAAGAGACAGAGAGGAGGTGGGAGGGTCACACACGAGAGCACGAGATAACTTATAAAAATCTAAAAGGGACGCGAGGAGTGAGTGGCATAAAGTGAAGAATATTTAAGGGAAACCACAGGGTAGGAGAGAGGCAAGTGTATATTTATGTAAATGGTAGACTGGCCCCCCTGCCCCTCAATCAGAACCTTGGTGTGGACGGAATACATTCACCGTCTTGGGGTGATGATGAGGAGAGGGTGAGGAGCGACGATGACGACGAGGGGGTCAGGGAAGGAATGAGAAAGTTTTGAGAGAGTGTGATGGGGGGTAGTTCAGGTTGGGTTGGCTTGGCATATTAGTTAGTTGCAAAAGAGGGAGGGAGAGAGTGAATGGGGATGGAAATGATTGAGAGGACGACAGTGATTAGGATTACAAAGGATAGTTAAATGTCAACACTCCACTTGGTCCTTGAGAGACTGAATAATGAAAAAATAAAATATTGGTAATTTACTAAGATTAGGCAAAGGATAGCATAGTGAAAGGAAGAGGATAGGACAATGAAAGGAGGACGAAAGGGTGTAAAAAGAGAAGTGAGGATAAGATTTGGTACTGAAGTGTGGGAAGTCAAGATGTAAGACGGGAATAAAAAATGGTCATCGAAGGAGGGGATGGGACGGATAGTAAGAACCCTGTGGTGATCATGTATGGAAATTGGAGACTTCTGATTCCTCCTGACTATGCCACGAAACACACTCCTTCAATATAGGTGCATGATGTTTCGTGGTAATATTCGAAGGACTCATTTATCTGCAATTTTCTGCCTACATCACGGGGTCGTCCCTTAACTTAAGATGGAAACGAAATATTGGAATGAACGATTAAGTTGGCGTGGTATATAGCCTATAGAAAAGCCGCCAGGAAGAATAGAAATGGAAAGAAAAAGAAGGAGGGTAGAGGAAGAGAGAAAGGACGCGATGAATAACAAGAATGGAGAGAAAGGGAGACGTGAGTGGGGGAGAAAGTTAAGAGTGGAGAGAAGAGGGAAAAGTGTAAGAAAGCTTGGAATACCATATGAAGAGAGAGAGAGAGAGAGAGAGAGAGAGAGAGAGAGAGAGAGAGAGAGAGAGAGAGAGAGGATGTGATAGGTACGGTAAGACGAGTAGAAAATGTGGAATGAATTAATGAATAAATGGATAAGGGAAAGGGAGTGAAGAAGAGGAGGGTCAATGAGAAGAGTAATATAATATAAAAAGATCTTATTAGTAATATGTCAGCACCAGTGATTACATTTATAATAAAAAAATATATGGTAAATTTCCGGGCATCATGTTATAAATACATTTTCTACTGAAATATTCACAACGCGGTGATGATTTACTGAAAAACGTGAGAAGAAAGGAGAACGTAAAGTTATGTTGGTAGCAAAACCTTGAGATATAACTAACTGTATTTGGTTTCCTATGTATGGTCAACAGAATCCAGTCTTTTTCTTTTTGTTTTACATATATAATTATCTCTCAGGAGTGAAGGATAATATTTATCTCCAATTTCTGCCATAAAGTATTTTCTGTTTTGATTGAGTTTGTTGCTACATTTCATCTCAAACTTTATGTTACAAATAATCTGTATGAATATGGGTTGTTAAGGATCCCAGTGATGTATAGTAAGAAAATTGGAGGTGAGTGAGTGATCGAGTCCTTACAACATTGCCACGAAACACCATCTATATTGAAGGAGTTTGTTTCATGGCATCGTCAGGGGGAATCAGAACACAAGTAGTCTCATACACAGTCACAGGGTCCCTTAATTAAAAGCAGAAGGAGAGATGAAACCCTATCAATGACTGTACCAGGTTGAAGTCATTGAGAAAATAACTCCTAGAACCATGTACCAAAACTGCTATGGATTAGATGATGACAAGAACTTTTACGTTAGCATCATAGACATTACAAAGAGTCATCATCATATTATTGTCATCGTCAAAGCCGCTGCGTCCATGACTTGCCTTACACACACCCAACAAAACAGACACAAACACCATGTCTACTGTATATGTATGTTTGTACCGACGCCAACAGTGTTCTGCGTTACTCATGTGTAATTATACTATACATATATATATTTATGGACTCCGATTAAAATGATGTTTGAAGTTTTAACGTTATATACAGATGCACTTAATTCATTTGTATAATGTTGTTGTGGAATACAGTATTTACACAGCGGGCTTTTCATGAATTAGTTAAATTATTATAATGTTTACAACGAGTGAATGGGAATGTACAGACATAATTAATTAATCACTGAATGGACAAATAGTGTGGACATACATAATATTATAAATTATACAGTGATTTAATGTAATGAATAAATGCATCCATGTATGAACGAAAACCAATGGAAAGAATATTCATAGTATTTTTTTTTTTTTTTTTTTTTTTTTTTCGAAAAGAATATGTATGATTATGGATTTGTTTATGCAGTCATATGAAATGCTGGTTTGGTCATTGTGCAACACAAGTATATAATATACAACTCGCTCCAAGTTAATTTTTAACCTATATTTACTTCTCTTACTCTGTCTTCACTTTCTCACTTATCCATCATACTCAATCTACTTTCACTTCTCCAACTCACATAATATCTCCACTTTTAAACATCTCCTCACTTCCTTAAATAATAATTCTAACTAATATCTCCACTTTTAAACCTCTCTTCACTTCCTTAAATAACAACTCTACCTCCTTCACCTCTTTTCTTCATTTCTTCTTCTTCTTCTCGTCACTCACATCCTGATCTATCTTCCCTCACTCCCTCTGCCAGTTTCCACCTCGCTTCATTCGTCATATTTTTTTTTTTTTCCTTGGCCGCGAGTTTCTCTTAATCATCTGTAGTTAATGAGCGGAAATACCCTAGATGAAGAAATTGTCGTCGGTCAAAACTTTGTGGAATTTCAAAGTTTCTCATCATCCCACCCTCGGCCCCCTCCACCCCATCACTCCCTCACTGTCCCCCATCTAATTCAATGTCCCCCCCCCTCTCCCTCACTGTCTCCCCTC
>JAWQEG010001033.1:67500-77500 GCA_033782935.1 Petrolisthes cinctipes | reverse complement strand
AACGTCGACTTCCAAGCAATAGATACAAATTATTAGTTTAAGATCATCGTATCCTTTGATTGATTCTACATGTTTTATACTAACATATCTATATCTCTTCTTTCCCCCTCAGCTGGCATGGATTCAGAAGGACCGGTCTGCTATCTTGACGGTCGGGAACCACGTTATCACACGCAACAAACGTATTGGAGTGTTCCATGACGGTCACCGCACCTGGTACCTCACCATCAAGAACGTGAGGCCTGGTGATGCTGGAACCTACATGTGTCAAATTAATACTGAGACAGCTATTAGTCAGACCGGACATATCAGTGTTGTTGGTGAGTGTGTGTGTGTGTGTGTGTTGTAATGTATGTGTGTGTGTGTGTGTGTGTGTTGTAGTGTATTGTAATCTGTGTGTGTGTGTGTGTGTGTGTGTGTGTGTGTGTGTGTGTGTTTTACTTCTTTGTAATTGTATTGTGTTCATGCAGTATATAATAACAGTAGAGCGACTGCAACAAACTATTTCATATAATTTATCCATTTATCCATCTATCTATCTATCTATCTAACCTGTTCCACCCTGCCCCACCACCACCAGTGCCTCCCTACATCAAAGACGACATGAGCAGCGGTGATGTGAGCCTTCAGGAGAGACAGGACCTGACCCTAGCCTGTAGTGCCCGAGGTTCACCAGTGCCTACCATCAAGTGGCGACGTGAGGAAGACAACCAGAGGATCAGAACCAACCATTCCATTTCACGTACGTCACCAACATCAAGTTTATAAATGCCAGCTTAATTAAGGAACCCCGTGATGTAGTCAGAAAATTTGGAAATAAGTGAGTCCTTCAGATATTGCCACGAAACACACATACACACACCTATAGGGAAGGAGCTTGTTTCGTGGCATTAGTCAGGAGGAATCAGAAGCCTCTAATTCTCATACAGGTTCCTTAAGTGATGGAAAAATATAATTTAGTTTCCACAAAAGTTTACTTAAAATATCAGACAGCCTCCCTCCTGCAATCCTCAGTTTTATTATTGTTATTATTGTTATAAGTATTATTATTATTATTATTATTATTGTTATTATTGTTGTTATTATTATTATTATTATTATTATTATTATTATTATTATTATTATTATTGTGTAGATATTATTATCATTATTATTTTTATTTTTATTAACCATGAGCTGATGATATTATACACGAAAGAGAAATAATTGTATGTTTCCTTTTTCTCAAGTTCTTTTCCTACACTTTCTTCATCTGACTAATATATTGATGTCAGTCCAACTATCATTATTTTCCTTCACAGAGTTGGAGGTTCATGGTCCTCTGTTACGCCTGACTGACGTAACGAGGACGGACATGGGCGCCTACCTCTGTATCGCCAACAACGGCATCCCTCCAGCCGTCAGCAAGCGCATCGAAGTCAGCGTTAAATGTGAGTGTGTACAGTTGTCAATGTAATTATGAATTGTAACAAATATTAATGGAACTTTAACTGTAGTAGTAATATCCACAACTATTTGTATGGACTATAAGCATGAATTACAGAAGGAAATATATATATCTTTCTGTATTACATACTTATGATCCCTACAAACAACTATGGACAATAATAAACTTAAATGTTCTATCAAAAGTTGTTGCAATTCACATTTTGGCAACCATACATCCACTACGGTCTTCTTACCAAGATGTGTATATTGCAGTCAAAGTTAATACATTTCAAAATTGTCGCAGCTGCCACCTTTAATTTATGTTGAAACAAATACTTCAATTTTTTAGCTTTTTGTCGAGTGAAATCGACTGAGATCTCAAGGATATAGAGCGTATGACTATGAATTTTTAAGCATCATTTTAACACATTTTAAGACGATATAAAAAATATCATCAATGAAGACTGAAGTAAACCACGGAAAGATAATACCAAGCAACGGAAGGATAATTTGTTAATACGTTTATGGTGTCACCCTCTTCCCCTCTTCCCCTTACAGTTCTACCCACGGTGATCGTACCCCACCAGCTGGTCGGGGTGCCTTATGGACAAAACGTGACCCTTGAGTGTTACGTGGAGGCCTGGCCAAAGGGACTCAACTACTGGAAGAGACCCAACGGCATAGATATTCTACACGCAGACGAAAAGTGAGTGTGTGTGTTATGTTATGTTGTTTTGTTTTGTGTTGTGTTGTGTTGTGTGGTGTGTGTTTACGTGTGCGTGTGTGTTGTGTTTTGTTGTTGTTGTTGTTGTGGTGTGTGTGTGTGTGTGTGTGTGTGTGTGTGTGTGTGTGTGTGTGTGTGTGTGTGTGTGTGTGTGTGTGTGTGTGTGTAAATGCTTGCGTGCAGGCAGTATGTGGGAGACGTCGTTGTGGGTATTGGATGACATTCTCCAATACATTAACTTTCTCCTAGATAAATTAATGACTGATTCACAATAATTTGGTGACAGTCTTCCCCCGGACATACATTAATGACACCTTCCATGTACGATAAGTTAATGAACGTGCTGCTGTAATTTACTAGTGACTTATTGCACGATAATGGTTAATTGATAGATTTGTTGATGGGCTCAGGACGGCTTCCACGATAACTTAATATTTGTACCATGCATACTCGTGCCGCCGACGTTACCGACCGATAGCAGTGTCTGTGGTAAGGTAATGAGATGTTATAATTACTGAAGGACATCGGAGGAAATTAGGGGCGTAGACAAAATAATTATCGGTGGTGTTGATGGTGTGGTAATGGTCTTAACTACCACCACTGCTCACTCCCTACTACTACTACGACTGCTACTATCACCACCACTTCCCACTCCCTACTACTGCTACTATCACCACCACTTCCCACTCCCTACTACTACTACGACTGCTACTATCACCACCACTTCCCACTCCCTACTACTACAACTACTATCACCACCACTTCCCACTCCCTACTACTACTATCACCACCACTTTACACTCCCTACTACTACTACTATCACCACCACCACTTCCCACCCACCCACCCACTAACACCCATCACTTCCTCTCCCAAACAGATACGTGGTGAAGGCAATGCCGGGGTCCCAGAAGTACAAGACCCACATGTTGTTGACCATCATCCACGTATCCAAAGCCGACATAGGCGAGTACAACTGTATCGCCAACAACAGCCAGGGAGGAGCCGAACAGGTCATCAGGGTGTCGGCCTCCTCACCACCACAACACAACCGTAATGCTATTGATAAAGGTGAGGATGGAAAGATAAATAAATGCAGATAGAGAATTTAACACAACCGCAATGCTTTAGAATAGATAAAGGTGAGGGTGGAAAGATAAATAAATGTAGATAGAGAATTTAACACAACCGTAATGCTTTAGAATAGATAGGTGAGGATGGAAAGATAAATAAATGAAGATAGAGAATTTAACACAACCGTAATGCTTTAGAATAGATAATGTGAGGATGGAAAAATATAAACACAGATAGAGAAATTACAGGTTTTTTTGGTGAGATTAGAAAGTTCTCCGGGATGTGCTGGAGTATATATCTATTATTAAATGCAAATTGAGTAGGTGAGGTGTAGGTATGTTTGGGATAGGCATTCATTCGTCCTTTGGTGAAGAGAGTAAAAGTGATGTGGAGAGAAGGGGAGGATGTAGTAAAGGAAGTGGACAAATTGTATATAGGTGGTGAGGACGATGGAAGGAATATGACTAGTGATGGGTGGTGAATGATATTGGGTATGACATTGTGAACTGAAGAATAAATAATATTAGGGGTGGGTGTGGGAAGGTAGAGTAGGATAGAGAGAGACTTGAAGGCATGTAGAGAAAAGTAGTAATAAAAATAATAGGGAAAGCAGATACAGGAATGAGTATGGAAAGGCAGAGTAGAATAGAAAATTATGGGCGTGTAGAGAAAGGGGGTATTACTGAGTTAAGGACCCTGTGATCGTGTATGAAAACTGGTGACTTCTGATTCCTCCTGACCATCCCACGAAACATGCTCTTACCATATAGGTGCATGGTGTTTCGTGGGTGTATTTGAAGGACTCGTTTACCTCCAATTTTTTCTGACTACATCACAGGGTCCCCTAAGGAATGGGTACAGGGATGGCAGGATAATACAGAAAGTTACGTAGCGACCACATCAGAGTGAAAAGAGATGTTAAAATGGCAAAAAAAAAAAAAAAAATTGTTCGTTGGTTGGTCCAGCTTTGATATACTTTCATATTTGTTCATACTTTTTAAAATCCTTTACATAATTCTTCTTTTAGTGTAAAGAAATTATAGTAAAGAGAATTACATATAACTTGACGACTGCATTCAGAACTGGCTCAATATTGACATGTAGTTTCCAGTTTATGGATAGTAATGTGATCCAAGAGATTTTCTTCATATACTAGTGAACAAATTTTAGAAAAGTCATTGGATAATGTTAAAAGGTGACATATTTCTGATAGTGTTAATGATTTGACTGAAAAAATTACTGATGACTTAAGCAGAACTAGTTATGAGAGAAAAAAAAAAAATTACTGATGACTCAAGCAGAACTAGTTATGAGAGAAAAAAAAAAAATTACTGATGACTCAAGCAGGTTTATAGTTATGAGTGAAAAAAAAAAGATTACTAATGACTCAAGCAGGACTAGTTATGAGTGAACAAAAAAAAATTACTGATGATTCAAGCAGGTTTATAGTTATGAGTGAAAAACTAAAAATAAAAAAATAAAAATAAGACCCCTTGCTACCTCTTGCCATCTCCTCCCCGAGCAGGTTATGAGACTAAGGACAACAGCTATGGCAAATCACCTCTTTCCTCTGTCACCTGGAGCAAGGAAACCGGTAAGCCTCTCTTAATTAACAAGGGGGGTAGTACACTGTTGGTAAATCAGGAGCAAATTATTCCTCCAACAATCTATTCCAAGCAACAGGACACTTTTTTTTTTTTTTTTTTTTTTTTTTTTTTTTTTTTTTTTTTTCATCTGGTCCTGTTTCCTGGCATACTTTGGAAGAATCAAGGCGCTTCAGTGTAACAAAAGTATACTACTGTCACCTTAACCCAGAATGTACAGTAGATTATTATTCACTTGAACCTCAATCCAAACAGTCACGCCTTAATTTTCATTTTTTTTCACCAGTCACAAAAGGTGCCACACTTTCACAGTTTTTTTTACATTGTCAACATTTTTTTCGAAGGTAAAAATTGTCCAGAATATTTTTTTTTTTATTAAATATGTCTTAAGTCGTAAGACATGAGGTGGTTTCTTTCTGCAGAGTGAATTTGTCAGTTGTTGGCCCAATCTGTATTGTGTAGCAAATCAACAGGGGAATATATATTGATAACACATTGGCTTTTACTTAGAAACTTAGACAATCTTCATTTAGTTTTGCTTCCACATATAACAAGAGTAGAGTTGTATGCTTTCTTTGCCTTATAAAATATAGCTAATATTGTAATTATTAAGACATAACACTGTGTCTTCTCCCTCCTATACAGATGGATCCTCAGCGCTGAAAGACGAACACGAGGACCTGAGGAAGTCCCCCCCGAGGAAGTACCAGAATCCCCAACACGACACAAACACCAAAATCCTCAACCAGGGCCTTGACATCGACCTCTCCCTGCTTCCTCCTTCCGCATCCTCAGCCTCCTTGCCTTTCCTTCACATGAGCAGGTGCACGAGTAGCTGTTTGGGAATTGTGAGTGTTATCGTCACTGTTGTCAGTTCCCCGTGTTGTCTCCTCATACTACTTCTCCTCTCGGCAGGCTTGTAGGGACATTATTTTCCTCTCAGGTACTTCCCTTCAAAAAGTCTTCTTGGCTTCATGTCGCTTGTCTTTCTAGCAGCAGCAGCAGCAGTAGTAGCAGTGAGCTCTACCAGAATGTAAAAATGTTACGAGTATCCAGGGATGCATTGAGATAAGTTACCAGAAGCTCTACTACAACAAGGATCTATAGGATTGGATCAGAGTCTGGAGGAGTTTTACAATTATCTCTAGAGAACTCGGTCATGATCTAAAAAATTATTATGCAAACATCTAGATTGACTTGATGACCTAGAATTGTGCAGGTGTCTAGGTGTGACAGGTGTGCAGGAGTTTGGAACTATATAATATCTATCTAGGGTTGTTGTGGCTGCCTCTAGAATGACAAGGTGACTGGAGTTGGTGTGGGTTACTATTTTAGAGTCAACTCTTATAGCTGCTTAGTCCGGGTATCAGACTTTAAAAAATTACAGTGAGGCCAAATGTTTCCATGTTCTCCTCCTCCTCCTCCTTTTCTTCCTTCCGTTATACACATTGGGAATGAAGACAGTGCTGTAAGTAAGTAAATCTAGAGCTGTGTGAGAATCTAGAACTCTGTGAGGATCTAGAACTCTTTAAGAATCTAGGTACAGTCGTCAGTAGAAATTCGTCCCATTCAACTCGTGTGAGAGGAGCCTGGAGATCTGATAACACTGTATGAGAGTTGAAAAGGGCTAATGATCTTCAGTATTATTTGTCAACTTTCATAGTGTGTTAGCAGATTACCAGGCTCCTTTCGCTCGAGCTGAATGGGACGAATTTCTGTTGACGACTATTCATACGTAAGAGTATCTGCAGCTGTATGGTTATAATTAATTAAGGTTCATGTGTATCTAGAACTCTGTGAGTATCTAGAAATGTACGAGTAGTAACTAGGGCTCTATGAGTATCTGGAAGTGTGAAAGTCATTAGAGCTCTGTGAGAAATTAGAAGTGTAATGATATCTAGAGGTGTACTAGGAAAATAATGGTGAGTGTTGAGAAAGATTATAGTGTAAGTAAGGTATAATATTGTTACGAGGGGTGTGTATGACTTTTACGGTTTGGTGATGAACACAACTGACAAATGTTCTGTCATAACTTTACCAAGGGTTGACTAATTGTTTTTCATTGTTTAAACAAAATTACTTTACCAGTGAAAATTATGTTTGAGGGTATTCTTCATTGGTACTGAGGAGCCTCATAGTCGTGCCACGTTGAACATATTTTTAATTAGAAGAAAAACAATATGTGGCAACCAACATTAGTGAAGAAATAAAAAACAAGAGATAATCTGAAGATACGAGTACCGATACTGTGTTACAACTGTTACTTGGTACCACTGATATAAGAGCCAACTGTTTACTGAGTACACATGACCTTCACTATCAACAATGAGTTATGGTAACAAGATGACCTGGAACACCCTATAGAACGAGGGAGTAAGTGATAAAGAAGTGGGAGAGTAAGTACAGGGAACAATCCTGGACACTACCTACTTAGAGTCTTATATAGACTTAATTAAAAGAAAGTTCAGGACAAAAAAGGAATTTATTTCAAAGGAAAATGCCACTCAGCCATCACTCTTATCCAACAGACTGATTAAAATGTGAAGAATATATTACTAGAAAGATCCGTAGCCTCTACACTAATGAAGTCCTCCTATTCTGAATAATCTTAGTTGGCATCTGTCAGACTACATAGTTACAAGGCCTTGTACTAACTAGAGACATTATGAAGTAGGACAATTCTGCCCCAATTATCCGGCTTGCTTGGCAGATTACCGAGGCTTCCTTGCCAAAATGACACTTCCATATCTTACCAGCAAGACAGTGCTGGAAGCTGAGGTTCCTTACACTGAAATACGTACAGTAACAATTCGTTGTGTGACTGGCCGAATCATGTGTTCTGTGTCGACCATACTGTACAAACTCCCATGCCCACGTGACCTCCCCAGCTGCACGTACAAACAAACACATCATGTCTCCAGTTAACGAAGCTCCTATTATTATGATGATGATGATGATGATGGTAATATTGCAACTGATCACACAATGTCAATTCAACTCCGGCATTCACATCCAGTTTTGTGTACAGTGACGTGTCGTGTACATAATGTTCATCCATGTACACTGTATGTATGTATGTATGTACAGTACATACTAGTTTGTTTACCCATGGTAGCCTCGAGAATTATCTGGACAGAAATTATTTGTATTGGTTTCTATCTCTATTTCTTATACGTCACTTTAATTATTCCTTTTGTCTTTTTCCTTCCACTAAATTTTCCATTCTTGCAAACTCTCCCATCCAAATCAATCCCATCCCTATACCCCTTCACCCCACTCTGACCTCCATCATACCTTTCTGAAATTTCTGGTTTTTTTTTAGTTTTTTTTTTCCGTCTCTGCTCTGCAATAAATAAAGATGACCGTGTGTTTACTAAGCTTCGTTACGTGCTGGAGGAGACCCCAACAAGAGTGCCATATTGGATCAAGCTCCAGTGAATGTTTTCATATTATATTCTGTAATAAATGTACAGTCGCGTCGTTCAACAATCCCTAGATGGCCCATCTGAGTCGAAGCCCTATATCTGAAGCAGGTGGTTTCTGGACGACAGCCCACCCAAACCATCACGAGGACACACACACACACACACACACACACAGATATACATACATACACATACACGCCATCTCGAGGACATTCACACACATACACACCATCACGAGACCACACACACACACACACACACACACATACATTTCGAACCAACGGAGGCTTTGGTTGGGCTGTCGTCTAAAAACCACCTGCTCTATAGATCTCGGGCTTCGACTCAGGTGGACTATCTAGGGATTGTGGTTCGCGACTGTAGATGCTGCCACCAGACAATATTACATCACAATACTTATGTAGAGTATAATCCATAATGTATATAATATCTCCTGTACATATCTATCTATCTATCTATCTATTGATGAACGTACTCCGTGTCTTAGGTTCTTGTGAATGTGTCCTAATGAAAAGCAAGTTTTATTTTACTCTCTTCCGTTGGTTGTTATCGTATATTGGAGTGTTGAGGAGGTGCGGCGTTGTAAATGGTTTCTGAATAATAATGTTTAAGTTGTGTGTTATCAAGACTCCATTATGCATATCAATCGAGCTCCAGTTTCAGAAGTAGTAACTATATACCTGTGCTGTCTGTCTGCTCTCACTGATCTGGCCCTCCCCACCTGCCTCTCCCGATGTCAACTCCTTCGCCGGGCCTTCCCTATACCTCACCTAATTCTTTCTCACCTAATTTTACCTTTTTTTTTTACCTGGCCTCCGTTCCTCACCTGACTGTCTCTCCTACTTTCACCTACTTCTCATGGACCCCCAAACCTCACCTGACCCTGTTTCACCTAAGGTTATCCTCCCTGCTGCCCTAACTAGCCCTTCCCATCTTATCTGATTCAGTCTCCCTTGTCCCTGCCTCAAGTGAAAAATGACAGGTGGTAGGTGAGTGGGTGGGTGGGTCCGGAGTGAGAGTGCAGCTCAGTTATCTCTTAAGACTAACTAATATCTGCCCAACACACCTAACCAACACAGGCCTAACCTAACCCCATACAACACAAAAGTCCACAAATCACACAGAGCTCATTTCGGCTTATATACGACGCTAACAACAACAGGCAATAATAGTCCAATTTCTGCCTTTAGACCCCAAAACAAACCATGCACCCTATACATACGCTTGATTTCTGACACCCTAAACTAACTTCTCACCGGACTGGTTTATGAGAACAGTACCGGTGGGAGGGAAGGGGGTACAATTGGACACATGAATGGGTGGTACAGTCCAGGTGAAAGATACTTGTCCCATTTGAGTAACCAATGTCTATTATCAGGTACTTGATTTTTATTACCATCCTCAATACTGACTTCTGTCCCTCTTATTTACAAACCTAATCTAACCTAACCAGTGTCTATTATCAGGTACTTGCTTTTTATTACCATCCTCAATACTGACTTCTGCCCCTGATGTCTCCTATTTGGCACTAAGGAACTTGATATTGGGAGAAATTAACCATCTTTCACTTGGGCTTTACCACCCATTCATGTGTCCAACTGTACATACTGGTGTTAGAGGATATACAGATGGTTCAGTTCACCATTCATTCTTTTGGCGGCAGGCGGGTTTCTAAATCGAACTACTAAACGAGTCTTGTCTGGAATCACACCTATACTCCTCCGTTC
>JAWQEG010001033.1:0-62500 GCA_033782935.1 Petrolisthes cinctipes | reverse complement strand
TTATCGTTTTCCCCTGCTTCCTTGTACAGTACTTAAATACGCTGTAAATTAATGTTATACCAATGCCTTTCGTAGGTAGCTTTAAAATTGACTCGGGTTTTGCTTGGAGATTCGCTATGGATTCGGACCAAGAGGTTCGAAGATCTTCAAGGTCCTCTATACGAACCCTGTCCAGACCCGGCTAGGCTGTATTTCCCTCTGTACTGTCATTGCCGGAGTTACCACCAGGTGTCCTGTCCTGCAGGTTTTACTTTACCTTTCATTTTTCATAACTAAAGAATACTATTTGTTTTTGTGAACAGTGAAAAGATTGATTCTTTTACTCATCGTAATTTGGAGTCATAAATGGACAATCATGAAGGTGAATAATTATGTGATTGGTTGATGATGATGCTCCACACGGCAAGCAGACCACAACACACACACACACACACACATACACACCTTGCTCACTTGCTGTCGACCCCGGCCAGCCACCACCTCACACCATGCAGGCGGTAAGTAAACATTGCATTATTTAGGGAATAGTATACCTGTGGTACGTTAAAACCACTCCTCGATTCCTCCAAAGTATGCCAGGAAACAGGAACAGATTAAAAAAAAAAAAAAAAAATACTATACTCTGTTTAAAATTTTGATCCACTGGCCTCTATCTATCTATTTCTATCTATCTATCTCTATCTATATCTATTTCTATCTATCTATCTATCTATCTATTTCTATCTATCTAAGCATAAGAGGCCAGTGGAACACAAATTTTGAACCGAGTATAGTGGCCTGTTGCTCGGAATAGTTTAAAGGAATCCATTACTCCAGATATACCAACAGTGTAGTAGAGTGGTGGGAAAGTCTTGTCACCAACTTACCATACACTTGCAATTGGACGAGCCATAATATGTAAGGGTGATAAGATTTTCGGACCACCCTATACTTTGCAGAAGCTGTAGGTCTATTCACTAAAGGTAATACCGGTGCTAAAGTCTCATATTTCTATAATCTTTACATTACACTGTGAATTCTCTTCTGGGCACTGTCAATTTTTTATATGAATATTTAGCTGTTTGGGTAAACAATCCAGAATATCTTTACACATTTTTTATGGATGTTAACTTTGTAACACGCCGCCCGTGAATTACTACGTAGTCTCATTTGTTAAACAATAATGGAGATAAACTGGTTACAGTATAAAGTAGTCGTTAGTGTACTCTTGATATTAGCATTTATCATGTCAGTAACCTAAATTTACGAAACTACGTGATTATGTAGTAAAGGCTGTTTCGGCACGAGTGAGCTGTGTGTATCGAGACAATTACTCATTTATAATGTTGCCAAATCTTACTATATGCCTTAACATGAAGGTAAAATTGCCTGCAAATGTTTTGATACATTCAAGGCCGACTCAAGAAAATTATTATTAATCCTTGTTGCCATGAATTTTTAAGACAGGTTTGGTGTAAAAAATCAAATTTCAATTGTAAACACTAGAAAATTCTGCTAAACTTAGTCAGAGGAATCTAATCCAGCTCACTGCTAGAGTAAATTTTTTACATGTTTACCGAAGTCACTCTAACGTATATCGAATTTGCAGGCAACTGTACAATGGTGGCTGGGCTTCCCTGGGAGTTCCTGGTCCACTTCTTGCCTTCACCACCAGTCTGCAGGTCCAACAACACTCTCACCTTCTCAGCGTGTCATCTGATTGGTCTTATTTAGCTGGTAGGTTTTTCTACATCGTTGCATATACTGTATTTTTATTTTCTCGAGTCCAGTACTTAGAGGTTATGGGGGGGCTTTCAAAATAAGATCTCCGCTAGGAATCGAGAAATAGTATTAACATGGAATAAGGTTCATTTCACAACCTACTTAATGATATCAAGCCATATCTGTATCATTAGTTTTATTACACATACGGTAAATATTAATGGCCGTTCTGAGGCTGATTCTTGCGTCACCTTTTCTTTATGCTCTCAATATGTCTTGGTAAATTTATTAGCCACGGAAGTGAGAAAGATTAATATTTTCCTATTTTTGGGGGGTAATCCATTATTCCCAGTTTCTCTTTGTTAAAATGTTGAAATAAAAGGGCGACAGTGCATTTTGAACATGTTAAAACACCCCCCCCCCTTTCCCTTACCTCGTAAGAGGTATTCAAGCATTAGCCAAATAGCATTACTAGGAAAGTTTGGTGTTAAAAAATTAATGTAGAAAATTTTCTAGTTGTTCAGAACCCTTGATGTCAGTGATGTATACGAATTCCTGAGGCCGACTGTACCTTGACCAACCTGGGCATACAACCGAGACCTGACCAAATATACTGTTGCCCGTTTATTTCAACACATGAACACAAAAATTAAAACCATTTTTGTTTCAGGAGTGATGTGCCCTGCTCACCTTCACGCTGATAATTGCTGCTTCATGAGGATTTTCTCTATGACCTTCACACCACAATGACGAATACCTCAAGGTTAGACACAAAACATGTAATTCTAACATTCATAATGCAATAAACAATGCTTCAAGGCTCAATGGAAACAGAGTAGATGTTAATTACTTTAATAAACTTGACAGCATTCAACATATTCAGACAAACATTCAGGAGTCATTTTAGTCACCGAGGCAGTTCTCTCACAAGACTGATTATTGTAGCTCCCCATCATTCTAGGGCTAACATTTTAAGCTTAGTCATGAAAACTTTTCCTTCAAAACAAACTAATTGTATTTGTGACTTTCTCTCAGGTCTGACGTGCCCGAATATTCGCCATTATGACGTCTGCTACGACATCCTCTACATCTTCAGCTTCTTGACAGCCCCGTACCTTCAGACTCGATTCATTTATCTTGACAAGAAGATATACTTACCGTACCTTCATGGGAAGTTAAGTAGAACCATTTTTTCCTTTGTTTATAGTTAGGTCATATCAGTCTTGTTAAGTTATCTATGAAATTTAAGTACCAGGACAGATTCAGGCTTCATGTACAGCCGGCAGCACAAATTAGCGACTATCTCATGTATCCAATAATGCAAATATGAGACCAGGTAGATGTATTCCGAACTAGTTTCTATTCTAACAACATATTTAATTTATCATACGAGAAATATTATAAAAGTCATCACTGCATTCAAATTGCATTACATCATCGCTAAAGCTCATCATACATTAGGAAATAAGGCGAACTTGTGCTGACGACTGTACAAAAAGGTTTACTGCCAAGTATAACGTAAACAGCATTCATAAAAAATATACATGGTCACGAATAAGTAAAAGAATCAATGTTATTCTATTACCGACCCATTGTTGAAATTTAAGGTTAGATTTCCACAAATTATTCGATACCTCACTTATACGTAACTTTATCTCATATCTGATGGCCCTATCTTCTTCATAAGAATTTTCTGAACTAAAATTAATGCTATAAATTAGATTCCACCATTGCAACCAAATAATACTACATGCAAAAAGTGCAGTAAACTTTTCCAAGCCATGTTTTGTCTTATATTCATTATAATTACAGTACTTTCTTTTTGAAAGTTCTATCTTCTGGGAAGTATTTTAGAATACTGTACCACATTTACGACCGAGTACCCTGTGTACTAGCTGAACCACAGGTATATAAATGAACATTATTTAGTTTTCAAGAATGAAGTTTATTGTTGTGTGTTTAAGGGAGGTTAATTTGAGTGTTACTGCCAACCAAGCAGTGACCTCCATACATTCTAGGCAGTGTTATCTGTCCTGACAGAACAGCACTGAGTGAATAGGATGGAGGGCCAGATATGTATCAATATAATATTTTAGAGTAAACCATATTTAGCTTACAAGGGATGTATTACATAGAAAGTAGAGCACTGATAATATAGTAATGAGTTGAGTAGGTTACGGATATTAAAAGCAGATATAATCTAAATCTTCACTTCTATTTTATTGCAGAGTACAGAGATGTCTTCCACATCACACTTAGCAGAATTGACCAACGAATCAAGACTAATTTGGAGTTGTGTGTACTGCACCTTGCTGTACACGTACTCTTTAGTAAAGACTATACTATCCTATCCTCCTCTTCTCTCTCCCTCTCCCTCTCCCCCACACTCCTCTTTTCTCTCTCCCCCACACTCCTCTTTTCTCTCTCCCCCACACTCCTCTTTTCTCTCTCCCCCACACTCCTCTTTTCTCTCTCCCCCACAATCCTCTTTTCTCTCTCCCCCACACTCCTCTTTTCTCTCTCCCCCACACTCCTCTTTTCTCTCTCTCCCTCCCCACACTCCTCTTTTCTCTCTCTCCCTCTCTCCCCTCCTCTTCTCTCTCTCCCTCTCTCCCCCCCCCCTCCTCTTCTCCTACGCGTTGACTACATACAGTACGGCCTGTGCATGTTTCTTACTACGTTGTCTACAGCCAGATTCTTCAGGTGCAGTAAGCTTGACTCCCAATTCGTCAATCTTGATGTGCCCTGCTAAAATAAAAATAAAAATTCATATTAGTCTTGCTTTTTATATAACCTACCTTTTTTTTTAATGTTGATTGATAAGCTACACTAATATAATTATTATATCTGCAAGTAAATTATGGCTGAAGTTATGCAGAACAAATAATAATAATAATAATGGCTCTTAATTCTCAAGACAATACAATGATCTTCAATACACAAAGAAAACTGATGATTTATGATTAATTTAATGAATCTATTATTTAGAGGTTCTTAATATTTCTATAATATGGTGATATGTAAATTTTCCCTCTGGTATTATTTTGGTAAGGCTCTAGAGCACTTGGTCTAAATACTGGTGGATGATCATTACTGTCTTGTTAAGTGGGAATATAATACAATATTATTTGTTGGTAAATGTGGAGCAACTGAATCCAACAAACTATTCCAAGCAACAGGACACCATTATTTTATTTCATTGGTTCTGTTTCCTGACACACTTTGGAGGAATCAAGTCACTTCAAATCTCCAATGTACCAAAAGTATACTATATCCCCTTAAATGAGAATATAACAAAGTGACACTGGTATCAATTTTAACATTTTTTAAAACACAGATGCCATGAAGTAGATGAAAGAAGGCTGTACTAGGCCAGAAAGACCATGTAGTCAGAAGGAGATAGAGGAGGGATGGTTGAAGAGAGGAAAGAATGTGGTATGGGTCCGAAGGGGCGCCAACATCGCTGATTAGTCAATAACTCCCAATTGGTTAAAATGAATAGAAAATTAGTAAAGATGTTTCCTGTCCTGACAACACCTAATGTGTTGAACTCCCAATAGTTGATCAACCATAAATACTTTCAAGAACAAGATATTCATGGTGCTTTGAAATGTGAAGCAGCATACTAGTCAAATATTCCCTTTTAGAATCTTACAAGAACCATATAAATAGCAATGTCAAATAAAAGGAATGCACTGAAACATATCACTATGTTAAGTTTCTGGGTACAGTCTTTGTTATGGACAACGTGACAAAACTAAAGGTATGAAATTATAATTATCTTGAACACAATGTAAAGAGAACATATCAAAGGAAATATCGGTTATACAATTCAATTGGGGGAGAGAGAATTTAAAACGCAGGGAATAATGCCAAGAAATTATACTTATGAAAAGCTTGACGTGTTTCAGAAAGAAATGTTAATTGTAAGTAATGGAATAGATACAGAAACCTCCACTCGGATCGTATGGATAATCCCAAATTAATGGTATTTTCACCATGCACATAATGTGAAACAGTGAAGCTTTGTTTATAATTAATGAGGAGATTGCTAAGACTTACTTATTATATACAACAGAAAAACAAATCTACTTATCTTGTAGGGGAAACATAGCAGATTGTAATGGCCTGTCCAGGAGCTGATGTAGTGGATGGGTTAGTTGTGGCAGACTTCGGATGTATTGATACACGAAGGTAAAGGTAGGGACATCATGGTGCGTCAGAACTGATGAAAAGACAACATTTATTAGTCACACTTATATGAAAATCATTTTCTGGTTATAATTCTAATTACTGTCATAAGATTGACAGGTAGTAACAGTTAGCAAAGTCACGTCTGATAACCATAGTATCCACAATGGCATTTCATACAATGGTACTGTACCCGATAATCTGTTTTTAATTCTGCATGCAAGCAGAATGATATTCTGTTGCCAAATGAACATTACAACAAATAAGAATATAGATTTTTTTTTTTTTATTAGCTGTTACTTCCATACCAACAGAAATTAACCACTCACTTTCATTTCCCTTTCAAGCCCACAATATTCTCAGTCCTCCCAGCACATTCGTAAATACAAACCAGAATACAAAATCACACCCCTGTTGTATAGTTTTACTCAGTCAATATTGTTGTTACCTTGCTCAATCAATTCCCAGTATGGATTGGCTATGACAAAAGACCTTTCAGTTTATTTTTTCAAAGCAATATGATGCAGCTACACCAAGGGTGAAGTAAACCAAATGATGCAGTGTCACAAATAAACAATAAAAATTACAGGTATAAGTACATTTGCAATTTATATCCACAAAAAATATTCTGGGAAGAAAGATGGTTGTAAGAAAAGGACTATGAAGAGGATGATGGTAATTCCATATAGTTAGTTAAGGAGTGGAGATAGAGTTAATTATTATGAAGTAACAGTCTGGAGTTGGAGGAGACGAAAATAATATACCATACCAAATTATATGTGGGTAGAGTTGCCAAGTTTCCTCACTCTGTGGTCTTAATGAAGTGTGAGGTGGGAGAGCTGACTCCCCTCAATTTATTTGCATATAATTATCTTAACCTGCCACCTCTTTGTTTCAGCTCCAGTTACGTATTTTACCTCATAGGGCAAATTTAGGCTACACTCATTAGCGGGTATTCTAATTACTTCCTTCCGTTTGTATGTATATATGTTGTACAGTAATAAGCTATAACATACAGTAAGCAAACAGTCCTGTCTTGATAATGACGACGTAATTTTAAACTTGTATTGTGGTGTTGATGAGGTGAACCGATATGCTTATAGCTTTACGAGAGTGACAGGGAAAAGACAAGGGTCAGTAGAAGTAGTCAGCAGAACCAAAAAGAATAAAAAAAAATACACACACAAAACAAAGAGAGACAGACTGCGCATGAGAGAGAGAGACAGGAATATCCAGAGGGAGCCAGCCATAGAGAGAAGATAGAACAGGGTTAGGATGGATGGATGGGGGAGGGGAGCCACACACACACACACACCCCATTGTCTGGTGAGGCCCCCGACCTGCTCCCTGATTGAGAGAATTAATTGACTACATACACCAGATTTGCTCCACGTCGGGCGTCACCAAACCAGGCAAGGAGTGCAGGTGGTGAGGTGGAAGTGGGGTGTGTGGTGAGGTGTGTGTGTGTGTGGTGGAAGTGGGGTGGAGGTGGAGAGGTTGTGGTGAGGTAGGTGTGTGTGTGTGTGAGGTGGAAGTGGGGTGTGTGGTGAGGTGGAAGTGGGATGTGTGGTGAGGTGGAAGTGGGGTGAGGTGAAAGTGGGGTGTGTGGTGAGGTGAAGATGAGGTGTGTGTGTGTGTGAGGTGGAAGTGGGGTGTGTGGTGAGGTGGAAGTGGGGTGTGTGGTGAGGTGGAAGTGGGGTGTGTGGTGAGGTGGAAGTGGGATGTGTGGTGGTGAGGTGGAAGTGGGGTGTGTGGTGAGGTGGAAGTGGGGTGTGTGGTGAGGTGGAAGTGGGATGAAGATGAGGTGTGTGTGTGTGTGTGTGAGGTAGAAGTGGGGTGCAGGTGGTGAGGTGTTGTGGGGTGTGTGTGTGGTGAGGTGGAAGTGGGGTGGAGATGATGTGTGTGTGAGGTGGAAGTGGAGAGGTTTTGGTGAGGTGGAGATGCAGAGGTGTATAGTGGAGTGGAAGTAGGGTGGAGAAGTGTGTGGTGGGGTGGATGTGGAAGGGGTAGTGAAGTGTAAATTATAATAAATGGAGGCGTACGTGAAATGGAGGGGTAGTGAAGTGTAAGTGGGAGGGATAATTAAGTGGAAGTGGAGTGGAGATGAGGTAGAAGGATATTAAAGTGAAGAGGGAAAAGTAATGATATACTGTCGGGTCTCGGTGAGGAGGTCGAGGTAAAGTGCCATGTTAAGTGAGGTAGAAATGAGGTAATGTGCGAGCGTGAGTGAATTAAATATGAAGAACTAAAGGTGAGGCAGAGGTTTTAGTCCAGACGAGGCGGTGGAGAGCAAAGTGAAGGAAAAAATTGGTGTTGATGAGAGTGAGAGAGAAGGCAGGAGATACTAGATAAAAGATAATGATGAAATGTAATCATGCCTCACCGAGTTAGTTAGATTCGACGTAGAAATGTACACTGTACCTTTGACTTTACTTGATCATTATGTAGATATAGACAGTGACGAATTTCACAACATTTATAAAACAAACAGAATTTGGGAATGATAAAAACATTTGGTGTACATGATATTTAAATACCGTCAGTGGGAAATTGTTTTATTTTACAAACTTTACACTCAAAGGATTTAATTCATAATCATACTAAACTAACCATTGGCGTTGTGTAATTTCACTACGTACGGTACGTTAGACCTACCGGTACTTACAGAGTTGCGTATTACGTATAGAGTAAAGATTAAAGTTTAACCATGGTCACATTAACCGTTCACTCTTTACTGATTTCCTGGGTTCATAACATCTAGAAAATGTTGCATCTTACTTTTTAATAACAATACTATGCCAGCACAGTTTTTACAGATTTTACTAACACCCAAATCAGTCAGTAGAATATTTTTCTGGAACAAATATGTCTCTTATCCAACAATATGTGTGCAACTTCCAGTGGCCGGCTGTAAATCTCTTTTACTTATGAATGACACAACATCCAGTGTCATATAAACCATAATATGAGTTACATTGCTGTACTGTACTAAGTCTTTCCTTCACCTCCTATATATAGTGAGTCATTATTCTCCACTATTACTATCTCACATCTAAACTCCCCTAGAAACACCGTCAGTTCCTCTCCTCCTCCTCATCTTGAATTCACCCTTCACTTAACTTCTCTACATGTCTCCTCCCACCTCTCCTGTAGTACCTCGATCCTCATTTATCTCCTCTCATCCCTTTATCCCTCCTTCTCTACAACCCTGTATGTATGTCTTACTCCTAAACCTTCCCTTCCTCCTTTAGAATCTCTGGCTCTCTATCCTCTATAAGATCCGATTCCCCACTAATCTTAACCCAAACGCTGTCTCTCTCACATGTCACTCCCTTCTCTCTCTCTCTCTCTCTCTCTCTCTCTCTCTCTCTCTCTCTCTCTCTCTTCCCCAGTCATCACATGTCACCCTCCTCTCTCTCTCTCTCTCTCTCTCTCTCTCTCTCTCTCTCTCTCTCTCTCTCTCTCTCCAATCCCCAGTCATCACACATCACCCTCTTCTCTTTCTCTACTCCCCTCCCCATTCCCCCCCCCCCACCAAGTCATTCCCGGTAGCAGCATTCCTAATAGCGTCTCATCTGACCCAGGCAACGGACGCTCTACATATCCATCCGCTCCACCAAGCCTTTTGTCTGGCTCCAGGCTCTCGATCCCCCGCTTACACCCATCTCTCTGTTCCCTTCACAAGCTCGATAGAAGGAAAATTGGCCTTATTTTTTTCTTTACGTCCCGAAATTGCAAAACTATACTGTTCAAACCTATAACCAAAATTTATTCAGGCCTAGATATCTATATCAGTGGTAACAGTTCGTGAGTGAGAGATGTTTGTTTGTGACGACTTGATGTTGTTATGTACTGTTCCTTACGCTGTTTTTATGTACTGTTTGTTCGTAAGTCGTTTTCAGAGCACCACCAGCTGATTCCAATCTTCGTGAGCATACAAGGATAGTTTTATAACTTAATCTATTATGACTCGTCCCTATTCAGCTCCCTTTGTGATTTGATTCTCAGAGGAATTTTGGGATTGGTATGACAAGTAAGTCCCTTCTGTTTCGACCCCTCAGTTCCTTCCCCTCTCTGTTCCACCCCCTCGTACTATCGCAATATATGTGTGTGTGTGTGTGTGTGTGTGTGTGTGTGTGTGTGTGTTTTAGTAGCAACTTCTGGACGACGGCCACCACCACCACCATTCCCAATTGGAGGCGTGTGGTGATGGTTGGGAATTTCTCATGGGAAAGAGGAGTATTTGTTTCTTCTACAGGGTGGTGGTAGTGTGGTGGTGTGGCGCGAGGAGACAACCAACCAACACACAACCAACGAACGGCGGGTCGGATACAGGCGAGTGGTTTGTTATTGTCAAGTCCGGTGTTTCTACCACTTCGGACCCAGACTGATGGAGAGAGCATAGGGGAGGGGAAGGGGGAGGGGAAGGGGGAGGGGAAGGGGGAGGGGAAGTGGGGATGGGAGAGAAGGATGGCTGCGGTGACGGGAATAGGAGGAAAAGGGTAGGAGACAGGGGAGTAAGATGGAGATGAAGAATAATAATGGGATGTTAATTAAAGGGAAAACAAGACAGACTCACCTTACCGTCCTTACATACAGTACAATATATAGTAAACCCCTTGCTTTCCACTCACCTTCTCGTCCTCTACCACTTATCCTTCACTCCCATAGTCCCCCACTTTGCCTCTGCCCACACACCCTCGCCTCACCCAGCCCCTCAACCCCTCCCCTCTCTCCTTGTGCCCACAATTGGTTCATCACTGGAAAAGTTGCGACAAGTGAGGGCTGGCTGGCTGGCTGGCTGGAAGGGGGAGATGGAGTGGGACGGGGAGGGAAGGGGACAGTGGTGGTACCCGTCACACGCCTCCTTTACTCTACTCCCCTTAAAAAAATATATATCGGAGTAGACTGTTTGTAGCTCTTGCCGAAAAAAAGAACTAGATTTTTCGGGGAAGGAGAGGAGAGGAGAGGAGAGGAGAGGAGGAGAGGAGAGGAGAGAGGAAGGAAGGGGAGAGGAAGGAGAAGGGAGTGAAGGAAGGGGATGGGAAGGAAGGAGAAGGGAGTGAAGGGAAGGGAGGGGAAGGGAGGGGAAGGAAGGGGAGGGGAAGGAGGGAGAGGGAAGGGAGTGAACGTGATAAGAGTGTATGAGTATGGAGATGAAGATGGGTCAATAATGATGGGGTTAAACGTTGCCTCCTTCTTGAAAAACGAAAAGAGTGATATGTGGCGGGGGAAGTTGGACTGACTACGGAAAGAGATGACGACGAGAAGACAAACGGGATTACAGTGAACATGTGATTATGAGTGAAGATAAATATGATCAGTAACGACTTATGGAGAGGTGGGGATAGGAACGAAAGAGTGAGATGGAAAACCTGAACTGTGAGAATGAAGGAAACGGGTAGAGGTGGAGATGGGAACGACAGAGTGAGATGGAAAACCTGAGTGTGTATGAAGGGAAGGGGTTGAGGCGTGTGAAGGAAAGGGGTAGAGGTATATGAAGGGAGAGGTGGGGATAGGAACGACAGAGTGAGATGGAAAACCCGAGTGTGTGTGAAGGGAAGGGGTTGAGTCATATGAAGGAAAACGACACAGCTAATGGAAGGTCAGTCGTGAAGGAAGAGAAATGGTCACTCGTGCAGTTACTCAGAACATCATGGCGACGCGAATGGCTGAACTGGACAGAGGGGGAGGTTTGCTGGAAGAGGTAACCATGTTGGAGGAATGGGTGTGTGTGTGTGGAAAGGTTGGAATGGGTAAGGGGATGATGAAGGAATAGAAGACGTAACATTAGCTGCTGGTTGGTAAAGACAGAGAAACAACAATAATAATAAGAAAATAGTTGAGATGATCGAGTTTAAGTGATGACAGACATTAGAAATTATTATTACATATTATAAGCGGAAGTATAGTTTTATGTCCGAATTAACTAATATAAGTAATGGGACAATTTCGCCCAATGTACACTCGCAATCCAAAATATGTATCCAGGCTTGCTTCAAATAGGCTAGTTGATCGAGTATTAAGTGACCTAAAGCAAATATGAAACAGGATAAGCGTTGTAATTGTTTCATTAGTATGTCAAATGATTCGAAACTTCAACAAGACCTAGATACAAATTTTGGATTGCGGGTGTATCTATTTGTCACTACCATCGCCAGCCAGTACATTGACTTCTGACTCTATCTTTACTCTGCTGCTATTATCTCGCACCAACAAAAGCTGACAAGTGTGAAGTTATAAAGATAGAATTGTCACTTTCTGTCGTTGACCTACTACGGTGTGACATTATATCACTCAGAAGGAAGACATGGAAAGAGACAAAGAAAGATCCACACACAACCAAAAATAAATGAATGGATAAAGAGATACAATAGAGAAAGAGAAAGAGAAAGACAGGGGGGAGGGGGGAGATGAAGAGATACAGTAGAGAAAAAAAGAGAAATATAGTAGAGAAAGAAAGAGAAAGACAGGGGGACGGGGGAGGGAGGGGGGTATGATAGTGGAGGAGGATATGAAGATGTGTGCGTGCGTGTGTGTGTGTGTGTGTGTGTGTGTGTGTGTGTGTCACGGCGCGGCACCTCCCAGCCAGCCAACCATCCACTGAGCCAGGGATTATGATACTCAACTTACCACCCAGCCCTCACCAACCTTATTACTGCACCTCCTTCACTCCGGATAATCACACACACACACACATACACATACTCGCATCTTGACGCCTTGAAACGAGATAGGAGGAGTGTTTCAGTGCGTGGACCTACTCTTGTTCGTTGGTGTGTGTGTGTGTGGGAGTAGAGTATAATTATAAGGTTGTGTTGGTGGGAAGAAAGGGCGGTGGTGATGATGGGATTAAGCAGTGTGGCTGGTGTTATGGTCCACTGAAGATCAACCCCAAGACACTCTCCTCCCTTTTTTTCTCACCCACTCCTCACTCCTGCCCTACTTATCCTTCCATCTCTCCTCCTTCATTTTGTTTCCCTCTGCCTAGCCTTCCTTATCCTTCCATCTCTCACCACTTCATTCCTCTGTTTCCCTCTGTCCAGCCTTCCTTATCCTTCCATCTCTCACCACTTCATTCCTCTGTTTCCCTCTGCCTATAGCCTTCCTTATCCTTCCATCTCTCACCACTTCATTCCTCTGTTTCCCTCTGCCCAGCCTTCCTTATCCTTCCATCTCTCACCACTTCATTCCTCTGTTTCCCTCTGCCCAGCCTTCCTTATCCTTCCATCTCTCACCACTTCATTCCTCTGATTCCCTCTGCCTAGCCTTCCTTATCCTTCCATATCTCCCTCCTCCTTCATTTTGTTTCCCTCTGCCTAGCCTTCCTTATCCTTCCATCTCTCACCACTTCATTCCTGTTTCCCTCTGCCTAGCCTTCCTTATCCTTCCATTTCGACTCTTCCTAACTTGTCCTCTATCCTTTCATTCCATCCATTTCTTTCTCCCTCTCACTACCCCAACCCAGTCCTCTACCCACCCATCCCTTTCCTCTCTTCGCCTAGCCCTTCTGCTTTGCCCCAGACTCTCCTACCCATCTTTCCTATCCATCCAACCCCATTCCTGCCTTGTGTTAAGCCGTCCTCTCTTCAAACCCTTTCCTTCCTTCATGCCCATCCATCTAATTCCTCCACCTCTTTCATTCCTTTCTTCTATCTTGCTACTGCCGTCCTCTCTTCAAACCCTTTCCTTCCTACATGCCCATCTTTTTTTATCCTCCACCTCTTTCATTCCTTTCTTCTATCTTTCTACTAAAATCCTTTCTCCTTCCCTAACTCTAAACTTCCCCTGTCCTTCCTTCCCTCCCTCTATTTCCTTTCTGCCCCCTCCCTACCCAACCCTATGATCTCCCTCAACCTATTAACCTCTCCCTCCTCACCTCTTCCACCTCTCTACTCCTGCAATCCTCGCTCTGACTCCTCCTCTCCTCAACTCCTCCTCTTCCTTACCGTCCCTCCTGCCCCCCTCCGTTTCCTTCCAGACGACGTGACGGGCATACCCAACCCAGGACTGACAATCTGACGCTATTCAGGAGGTGGATTATATGCCAGTCGATCGTGGGATATACTGGGTGTTGTAATATGCTGCTTGGTACCGGCTTGTGTTCCTCTCCTAGCTCTGTGTGTGTGTGTGTGTGTGTGTGTGTGTGTGTGTGTATGTATGTATGTATGTGTGTGTGTGTGTGTGTGTGTGTGTGTGTGTGTGTGTGTGTGTGTGTGTGTGTGTGTGTGTGTGTCAGCTCTCCCCGAACCAGACTGCTGTGTTCCTCTCCCAACTGTGTGTGTGTGTGTGTGTTGTGTGTGTGTGTCAGCTCTCCCCGAACCAGACTGCTGTGTTCCTCTCCCAACTCTGTGTGTGTGTGTGTGTGTGTGTGTGTGTGTGTACAGGGGGACCGATGACCCTAACTAAACCTTTGTTGTGTGTGTACAGTGTTGTTGGTGCGAGTAAATTGATATAATATTGTACCGAGTGTGGTGTTGTTATAAAGTGACCTGAATATGGAGTATCGTCATACGAGTGTTGGAGTGATTGAACGACGAGTCACTCTGCCTCATCCATCAATCAACACTGGTTCCTATCTACACACACACACACACACACACACATACACACACACTCCATTCACAGCTTCACTTACACCTCTGCAAAACACACGAGTACGGGCGCATTCTCTCTCTCTCTCTCTCTCTCTCTCTCTCTCTCTCTCTCACTCTCTCTCTCTCTCTCTCTCTCTCTCTCTCTCACACACACATCCCGGGCCGCATTTACCGGGTCTGAAAAGCCTGATGGACAAAAACGGTGCTGTGAAACTTGTGTAACATTCATTGGCAACCAACCCTTCCACCCCATTTACCTTGGTGACTGTACCTACCTCCATTCACACCTCTCCTGTACCTCCCTACCTCCCTCCCTCCCTCCATCATACACACACATACACGCACCTCCCTAGCTCCGTTCACACCTCTCCTGTACCTCCCTCCATTATACACACACACACACCTCCCTACCTCCGTTCACACCTCTCCTGTACCTCCCTCCATCATACACACACACACACACACACACACCTCCCTGGCTCCGTTCACACCTCTCCTGTACCTCCCTCCATCATATATACACACACACACACACACACACACCCTCCATTCACAGCTTCACTTAAACCACTACAACACACACACACACACACACACACATATTCTGCCTCTACTTCCAGCCTACCACTACCACCACTATACCATTCCCATCACCCACCTACTGTAAATTGCAGCCCCGTCATGCATACTCCCTCCCCCTTCATAACACTACACACCCACCCACTAACGCAGTAAAGACCCCGACGATACGACCATCATCACCATCACTACCATCATCATCATTTGTAACATCAGGCGGCTCTCCGTTTAGGCTTGGGGCTACACAAAAGACCTCGCAAAATTAATCCCACTCATTGCAGTCGACGGTCAAGCTATTCCTCCTCCATGCAAGCAGCGAAGGCAGGCACAACGAATACCCAGAATGCTTTAATGTTCCGTGTATAATATGTGTGTGTGTGTGTGTGTGTGTGTGTGTGTGTGTGTGTGTGTGTGTGTGTGTGTGTGTGTGTGTGTGTGTGTGTGTGTGTGTGTGTGTGTTGGGATCTGACATAGTATTATTGCCGTATTCTTAACCTGCATCTTTTTGAGAGGGGAGAGAGAGAGAGGTTGGGTAATAAATGTGAGAGATGCATAGAGGATTTTGTTGGGATGGCCTGCAGTTGTTGTTATGGTGGGAATACATGCTAAGGAGAATGCATACTAATAAAAATAAGGCCACTGTGGGGTTAATAGTTGGTCTGAGTGAAGTGGCATGTTAGGTACTTCAAAACTTCCCTTATGACGGAAACTGTTAAGAGGATGAAGGTATAGGTGTTGTGTACAGTGGGAAGGTAAGGTTGTAATGAGTTGGAATTGTGCTTAGTGGTAGGGAAGGAGGTGAAGGGGGAGGTGTCGATAGGGTTAAGGAGGAGTGGTAGCGGTCGACAGAGTTAAGGAGGGAGGAGTGGTAGGGGTCGATAGGGTTAAGGAGTGGTAGGGGTGGATAGAGTTAAGGAGGAGTGGTAGGGGTCGACAGGGTTAAGGAGGAGTGGTAGGGGTGGATAGGGATAAGGAGGGAGGAGTGGTAGGGGTCGCTAAGTGCCAGTATATATCAGTGTGGCAACGAGTGTGTCGCCCCAAGTGACCTCCAGTTTCAGAATGTAAACTACTCCATCCTGGCCTTCCTCTCCTCCTCTTTCCTTCGATGGTGTCGGCTTGGTGAAGGTGAGGAACTGTACTATACTCAAGTTATATATATAATAATTCTACACTGAGCTGATAGTTATGATATCTACAATGTTATACAAGTTTTTATTTAGAAACATAAGCACCATATGAGCCAATGTACTCCAATAGCTTGCATGTTTATTGTTCTACATCAGGTCGCCAAAAAAATACTGTGTAGGCTATACCTGGTCTTATTTAATATAGTTACTTGTTTCTCTCTCCTTACTCGTTTTTTTTTTTTTTTAGCTTACATTCAGACACATAGATCGTCCAATTACCACTTGAATATATATGACAAGTTCGACGAGTTATGGAAACTGAGAAAGATTATCTTACGTTGTTTGTTAATCAGATACGGTAGCCTTTTTCTTTCAAGCTGCACTCACAAATTCGAAAGAAAACATCAGTAACTATGGATATATACCGATATCGTAATGCATGTAGTTATATTTACATACACTTACCTATCAATGAGTTAGTATACGTGTGTGTGTGTGTGTGTGTGTGTGTGTGTGTGTGTGTGTGTGTGTGTGTGTGTGTGTGTGTGTGTGTGTGTGTGTGTGTGTGTGTGTGTGTGTGTGTGTGTGTGTGTGTGTGTGTGTGTGTGTGTGTGTCCAGACATGTAAATGCAAGCAATATACGTTTGCCTTATAATGACCACCAACACAAGGAAGGCACCAACACCAGCAAGACCCATCACACACACACACCAAGATTAAATCATCACTAAATCACCACGAAAAAAAAAAAAAACGGCTCAGTATAAAAATGGCGAAGGCAATTTCCCGCATTGTGGTAGTGGTGGAGGAGGCAGGGATCCCATCTGACCCTCCCATCCCCCCAGACTACCGACCGACTGACCACGGACCCCCTTCCCCATGGTACCCCAGACAGGCAGACACAGACAGTGGCCGCATTACTTTCTTTCCTGCAATAACAAGGCTCGTATTCGGCCTAAGATGAATAGGAGAGGAGAGTAGAGTAGAGGGATGGTGGAAGGAGAGGAGAGGAGAGGGATGGTGGGAGGAGAGCAGAGGGATGGTGGAAGGAGAGGAGAGGGATGGTGGAAGGAGAGTAGAGGGATGGTGGAAGGAGAGGAGAGTAGAGGGATGGTGGAAGGAGAGGAGAGTAGAGGGATGGTGGAAGGAGAGGAGAGGAGAGGGATGGTGGAAGGAGAGGAGAGGGATGGTGGAAGGAGAGGAGAGGAGAGGGATGGTGAAGGAGAGTAGAGGGATGGTGGAAGGAGAGTAGAGGGATGGTGGAAGGAGAGTAGAGTAGAGGAGAGTAGAGGAGTGGATGGTGGAAGGAGAGAAGAGAGTGGGGGTTACGTGTTAAAGAGGAATGAGTGAGAGGAATCATATTAGGGGATAAAGAGGAGTAGAAAAGGAGGTTCACGATTCACCTCTTATTTCTCTCTCTCTCTCTCTCTACACGATCATAATCATCAGAGGCTATAAAGAACAGGAAAGGGGGAAGGAGGAGGAGGATACGAACGGGTGAGTAGCAACAACAAAAATGGGAAAAGTGGATTGTGAAGAGGGTTGGTTGGTGGGTCGATTGGTGGGTGGGTTGGTGGGTGGGTTGGTCGGTCGATTGGTGGGTGGGTGGGTGGGTGGGTGGGTTGGTCGGTCGGTCGGTCGGTCGTTCGGGGTGGAGAATAAAGAGAGGATGGGGGAATTATAGAAGGGAAGAGTGTGGGCAAAAACAAGGATGAAGTGAAGGAAGGGAAGTATCAAGATGGTAAAGGTGGACAATAATAATTCGAGGAACATAATAATAAGTAGGCTACGACTTTACAATACAGAGAGACGGAGGGTGAAGTAAAGAAGGTTGGATTGCCCTGTATACAGAAAAAATAAAGGAAGAGCACTGGGAATTAAAATGTGAGGGTATCATATGATGGTGTGTAAAGAGGAGGAAGGAAGCTACATAAGGTGCAGTAAAGTAAAAGGAGAAGGAGGGATGGATGTGGTCCTCTTGCGACAACCCCCGTCCCCTCCCCCTAACAACCTAGCCGAATCAGACGTGGACTGGATGAGTGAGGTGGGGTGAGGTGGGGGTGGGGTGAGGTGGGGTGGGGTGGGGTGGGGCAGGCTTAGGTTCAGAGATTAGAGTTAAAGGAAGGTGGGGGTTGTTTGTGGTGGGGAGCGGGTGTGATGTGATGGGATGGGATGGGGTGAGAGAATATTGCTGGGATGTATATGAGGGTTTGAGTGGGAGTGGGTGCAGGACGGGGAGTAAAATGCGATGGGAGAAGAATAGGTGTGGTGGCAAACTCTGCTGGAACAAGTTAAATGTCGTATTACAAAACCATAACTTAAAAATATATATTAAAATATATAGTGTATATATAATGCTTGTTGAATCTTTTGATCCTCAGCACCAGACTCTTCTTCCTCCTCCTCCTCCTCCTCCTCCTCTCTGTCCTCCCTTCCCACACGACTTTCATATTCCCAACCCTTTAAACTCTTTCAGTCCCCTTCTCTCCTCCCCCCACACACACACGGTCTCTTCATCCCTCCTGCTCTTCCAGTCAGGCGGAAAATGTTGTAATCGTCCCGCCCTTAATTGGTTATGAAACTATTTGTGATACCAGAAGATGGATCAAACACAAGGGAAATGTTACTCTTTTATTTCTCGTATCCTCCAGTCTCCTCTCTCTCTTCATATTCATCATTCCTCTTTCTCATCTCCTTGTTCCCCATCTCATTCATTACCTATTCATTTCTCCACCCTCCTGAGCCTTTCCTTCCCTCGTGGCCCTACCAACACCATCCTCAAATTCCACCACGTCCCACCCACCCACCCACCCCACTTCCCCTCACGATTCAACTACCTATCATTTCTCACCAACTCTGCCACAGCCAACCATCCACCCCAGGCAGGCAGGCAGTCCACCACCTCCCTTATAACACTGCCATAACTCCCCACCTCCCTTCACAAGTTAACCTCACTATTTTCCACTCTTACCACTCATCACATCAAGCACCTTCACGACCTCGAAATCTTTGCACATTCCCAACCCTTCAACAAACCACCACCACCACCACCACCACCACCACTACTATCACTACCACCACAACACCCACCCCTGCATACAGCTATCTCTCACCCCACCACCCACCATGCACCTCTCCCACCTAGCCTAACTCAACTTCAAGTACTCTCACTCACTCCGTCGCCCCTCCTCGTCACTTCTGCAGCACACACACACACACACACACACACACACTTCTCTCTTTCTCCCCGACACCACCTCATCAACCTTCCCTCACCCCAGCTACATGTCCAATCCTTTCCTCTCATTCCACCTCTCCCACACATATAAATACACGTATAATATCTCTCTATTAACTCTACCTCTCTTTTCCTTACATTAATAGTATCCCCTTCATCCCATGCAACATCTGTCCCTCACTCAACCCAATTTTATCCTCTAACTCCACCTCTCTCCCTCATAAAGCAATGCACCACCACCATCATCCCTCCATCACTGACTGACTGTACCTTCTCCAACCCTTGCTCTCCCCTCTCACCCCATCATGAGGTCCCAGGGAGGTAGTAGTAGTAGTAGTATGCCATGATTGCTGAGGTAGGCCGGGGCTCCTTACATCAAGACTGAAGCGAGCCCCACTAATGGATTTTATGAAATAGAGGAGTCATAAAACCGGGAAATCTCCGCTCAAAGGGGGGCACCGCTCCAGAGAAATAGCGAGCGACGGAGGGAGGGAGAGGCAAAGGGAGGAAAGAGGAGATATAGCGAGGGGATGAAGGCAAAGGAGAGAGAGGGGTAAAGGGGACGAAATAGGGGAAAGGGGGAGAGGAGGAAGAGTGAGGGACAATTGGAAAGCGACAGGCATTGGAAAGGAAGAGGAAAAAAAGAGGGAAGGGAAAGGAGGGGAGAGGGAAAGGAGGGGAGAGGAAAGGAAGAGGGAAGGGAAAGGGAAGGGAAAGGAGGGGAGAGGGAAATAGAGGAGGGGAAAAGGTGGAGGGGGAGAAATGATGGAGGGAAGGAAAAGATGGAGAGATGGGAAATGAGGAGGGAGGGAGGGAAATGGAGGAGAGAAGGGAAGGGGAGAGGAGAGTGTTGAGACGCATGAAGGAAGGAAGGGGCACTTAAGAAGAGAAATAAAAAGAAGGGAATGACGGAGACCCAAAATGAGAGAACTGAGTAAAAAAAATAACGCAGGGAGTTGAAGGAGGGGGAATGATGATGGGAAGTAGCAGGGAAGGGAGGGGGAAGTAGCAGGGAAGGGAGGGGGAAGTAGCAGGGAAGGGAGGGGGAAGTAGCAGGGAAGGGAGGGGGAAGTAGCAGGGAAGGGAGGGGGAATAGCTGGGATGGAGGGGAGGGGAGGGGATGGGGAATGAGGTGTGAAGGAGGTAAGAGGGAGAGGGAGGGAGGGAGGGATGGAGGGAAGAGCAGATCCGAGGAAGAGTTTTTTTCGGTAATTTCATCCACTATCTATTGGTTTTCGTAGCTAAGCTGGGGGCACTTTTCACAGACAGCGGTGGCGAATATAAGGATGTCGTAAGTTGTGGGTAAACTCGAAGGTTACTGACTGACTGACTGACACCTCCAAACTAACTAACTACACCAGGAACCATGGAGACAGGATATCTCAACATACATACATAACACTTATCTTCCACTATTGATCATCAAATAATTTTGTCCTGTCGGAGGGAAGTACTACTGACGTCCAAAGGTTAGGTTAGGTTAGGTTAGGTTAGGTTAGGTTAGGTTAGGTTACTTCACTTGTCCCCTTAAAACAAATGTACTGTTGCTGCACATGCCTTAACTAAACGTCAGGGCAATTAAGGGGATAGTATACTTTTGATAGATTGGAGTACCTTGATTCCTCCAAAGTATGCAAGGAAACAAACCCAGATGAAGAAAAATATTGGTATCCTGTTGCCTGGAATAGTTTGGAGGAATCATTTGCTGCAGATTTACCAACATTATACTACTACTACTACTACTATTACTACTACTACTACTACTACTACTACTACCGTACCTTAATATACAGTTAATTACACACTTCTTTATCCTCTGGGGAAAATATAGCATCGTGTAGGCCTCAAGCTGAACGCCCCCCGTGTAATATTTAACTTGAAGGGAGTCTTGACGTGGATGCCCCTGACATTTATGTGAGGGAATCTTCCTTTAAACGTAATAGAAGATGGAATCGAAGTGAGGTGCGTGAGGTTTGGTGGATGAAGTGTGGGAGGGAGGGAAGGAAGGAAGTGTGGGAGGGAGGAAAGGAAGGAAGTGTGTGAGGGAGGGAAGGAAGGAAGTGTGGGAGGGAGGGAGGGAAGGAAGTGTGGTGAGGGAGGGAGGGAAGTGTGGGAGGGAGGGAAGGAAGGAAGTGTGGGAGGGAGGGAAGGAAGGAAGTGTGGGAGGGAGGGAAGGAAGGAAGTGTGGGAGGGAGGGAGGGAGGGAGGGAGGGAAGGAAGTGTGGGAGGGAGGGAGGGAAGGAAGGAAGTGTGGGAGGGAGGGAGGGAAGGAAGGAAGTGTGGGAGGGAGGGAGGGAAGGAAGGAAGTGTGGGAGGGAGGGAGGGAAGGAAGGAAGTGTGGGAGGGAGGGAGGGAAGGAAGGAAGTGTGGGAGGGAGGGAGGGAAGGAAGGAAGTGTGGGAGGGAGGGAGGGAGGGAAGGAAGTGTGGGAGGGAGGGAAGGAAGTGTGGGAGGGAGAGAGTAAAGTGTGGGAGGGAGGGAAGGAAGTGTGGGAGGGAGGGAAGGAAGTGTGGGAGGGAGGGAAGGAAGTGTGGGAGGGAGGGAAGGAAGTGTGGGAGGGAGGGAAGGAAGTGTGGGAGGGAGGGAAGGAAGTGTGGGAGGGAGGGAAGGAAGTGTGGGAGGGAGGGAAGGAAGTGTGGGAGGGAGGGAAGGAAGTGTGGAAAGGAGGGAGGGAAGGAAGTGTGGTGAGGGAGGGAGGGAAGGTGTGGTGAGGGAGGGAAGGAAGGTGTGGTGAGGGAGGGAGGGAAGGTGTGGTGAGGGAGGGAGGGAAGGTGTGGTGAGGGAGGGAGGGAAGGAAGTGTGGGAGGGAGGGAGGGAAGGAAGTGTGGGAGGGAGGGAAGGAAGGAAGTGTGGGAGGGAGGGAAGGAAGGAAGTGTGGGAGGGAGGGAAGGAAGGAAGTGTGGGAGGGAGGGAAGGAAGGAAGTGTGGTGAGGAGGGAGGGAAGGTGTGGTGAGGGAGGGGAGGATGTGTGGGATGGAGGGAGGTGTGGGTGAGGGAGGGAGGGAAGGAGGTGTGGTGAGGGAGGGAGGGAAGGAAGTGTGGGAGGGAGGGAGGGAAGGAAGTGTGGGAGGGAGGGAGTGAAGTGAGGAATGGAGAGATGGGAGGGAGGGAGGAAGGATGATATGGAAAGAGGGAGGATGTGATGGGATGAAGATATGGAGGATGTGATGGGATAAAGGGAGGGAAGAAGGATGAAATATGGATGACAATAACTGAAAAAAAAAGGGTTTTAATTTGATTACATGTATGGGATGAAAATGTAGTAAGGAGAGAAAATGTGGGTAAAGATTGGGGCAACAAAAAACACCAAGAGAGAAACGACTGACTGACAAGAACAGAAAACATAGAAACGGAAATACAAGAAATACAATTAAGACCCTGAGTCGATCCCTGTCTGTCTCTTTGCATTTATTCAGCACTGATCTAATATTAGTCTTAACAATAAACACACTGTAAAACCCATATCTCGTCTTCTCCACAAATTCTGCTCTCTTATCTAGTCGTCTCTTCTCTCTACTTCTCTCACTCGTCATCATCATTACCGTAGTATGACACACACACACACACACACACACACACACACACACACACACACATAAGTTCACCAAGCTTTCATACCAAACACATCATCTACTTTCTTACCATATACTTATCTTTTACCACTCATGAATCTTTCACATAGGCTACCAAACTTTCCACTCCCCTTCCCACCCACATACCCTTGTCTCTCTCTCTCTCTCTCTCTCTCTCTCTCTCTCTCTCTCTCTCTCTCTCTCTCTCTCTCTCACACACACACACACACTTTCCCATACCTGCCCTAGCAATAAAAAAACCAACGTCTCCCATCCCCCAACTCCCGCCTCAAAATATGTATGGTATGTATGTTCAACTCTCCGTTTACCATAGCAGCTTACCACAAACACTTCACATCCCTTCCACAACAACTCGCTCTCACCACACTCTCCCAGTTTCCTCACCCCCCCCACCACTCCTCCTCCACCACCACCTCTTCCTTCCCACAGCTGGCTCTATACCCTCCACAACACCACCTCCCCTTTCCTGCCCCATTCCCTGACCCCCACAACCCCTACCCCTTCCAAAACACCACCTCCCCTTTCCTGCCCCATTCCCTGACCCCCACAACCCCTACCCCTTCCTAAAACACCTCCCCTTTCCCCACACTCCAACCCCTACCCCACCACCACAACCCCTTCCCACAACACCACCACCACCCCTTTCCTGCCCCATTCCCCGACCCCACCACCCCCACCTCCCCTTTCCCCACACTCCAACCCCAACCCCACCACCACAACCCCTTCCTAAAACACCTCCCTTTCCTACCCCCACCACCCCCACCTCTCCTTTCCCCACACTCCAACCCCTACACCACCACCACCACCACCACCACCACCAACCCGCTCTGTGCCCTATCAACTTCATCTTGGCCAAGCACAAAAAATCAGCCCGTGTTTGTGGAAGCCCCAAAACCACCACCGCCCTGATTGAAATGAAGCCCCGTCCCACCGGCTGCAATATTACTGTCGTCACGGAGGGCTGTGTTGAGGGCTAGAATGGGCTGAACGATGGATGGATGGATGGAGTGGTGGGTGAGGGCTAGAAAGGGCTGATGGATGGATGGATGGATGGATGGATGGATGGATGGATGGATGGATGGATGGATGGATGGATGGATGGATGGATGGATGGATGGATGGATGGATGGATGGATGGAGTGGTGGGTGAGGGCTAGAAAGGGCTGAACGATGGATGGATGGAAGTATGTGGTGTTGGCTGAGGGTTAAAAATGGGCTGAACGATGGATAGGGTGATTGGTAATTGGTGGCTATAAAGGGCTGTACTGTATTGATTGAAACTGTGTCGCCAACAGGGAAAAACAATGTTAACTGCACGGAGAGGTTCTGTAATCTTTGATTTCATACTCTATCATTGACAATATAGTCAGGTGTTAACAACTCCTCTCATTCCAAAAGTCTGCGCAGTTACAAACAGGGATAATTGCTCTGGACCTCCAGCTTACTGAGAGTTTTTTTAAATATCCCTACACATTTTTTTTTAATTAAAGATATTCCAATCAATCTTTTTTAATCACTAGTTAAATAAAGTTTTCTTTGGGAGACTTTAATATAGGGGTGATGACTGTATAATGTTGGACAATTAGGTCCATGTAAAAAAATCTAGAGAAAGCTGCATTTTGTCTAACAAGTATCACTATGCTTATAAACACTAAAATATTGTGTTGCTGGCAGAGAGTAAAAAGAATCTGTACAGTACATGTTAATGAAGGAAACTAAAAGTGTAAATGTAAGTAAGAGTAACATGATAGTTTTAAAAGAAGAAGCTGAAGTGGGACTGAGTTTGAGATGAGGGGATGGAGGAAGTACAGCAGTTTAAATTTTTGAGAAAAGCACTATAAAAATATGGGAGCCTCCAAGGAATGTGATGGATATTAGAGAGAGAGAGCAATGTAGGACATGTCATAGGATCATTGAGGAGAATCATGAAGGGTAGAAATGATATGAGCATGGAATAGGTCCTAATAGTGTAAAACAGGTGAGGTGGAAGTTAATGAACCGAGTGTGGAACGGATGGATTCTCAGTTCCACCCTTCAAGTTCACTTACACACAATAAAATCTTCTCCTTATATACTGAAGAATGTCCTACCTCAAGTTTACCATATCATAAAAATAGAACAGGCACTAAATTGAACATTACTTACCAGACTAAGTTGGGCAGTATATACATTTGACCGGTTGAGTTGATGAGTGTGGTTATGGTGTGTAGGTTTGGTGAAGCCTGGAACACCGACGTCCTCTCAAGCCACTTGGGAAAAAGTTCACTTGTCACAAACTTGTCATGGTTCAGTACTGTACTGTATGCTTGAAAGTGCCAGTCTGTCACCCACATTTGCTTCACCTTAAGAGTTCTGGAAAGAAAGCCACAAAATTAATAATCTCCAACATGAAAACATATTTAAATTTTTAATAATAATATTTTACATCAAGAATGTTTAGATATCACATGCCAAACAAACTGACCAATATTAAGGACAATATAAACTTCAACAGCATATAACCTACAGACCAATTTCAGTGACACAAATCACCTTCACTGAATGAATTATGTTACTGACAACAAATACAATAAGAAACCTTACATCAACAACTCAGTCTAGTAAACATAGTACAGTATGGTATATACTTTGTATGTCTTGCTTAATCCAGAAATTTATTTACCCACAATATTGGAGTCATTAAAACTCTACTCTTTCTACTGAATATTATTATACAGTACTATAACTGCAAAAAAAATCAGAAAACCTAGAAGCAGAGATAACACAACAAGGTTAAGCATTTGGTCGTCAACCTCCTTCATGGACATACAGACAAGGTCACTAACTTATATTACTCAACTACTGTATAAGGATATATAAACACAAAAACAAAAAATGCTTAAAACACACATGGCCAAGAAAGTGTCGAGGTACTGTATTGGCATTTGCTGCCATCCAGTAACTGAAAATAAATCCTGTCCATAAAACACTGATGAATTTTGGTCAACCTGTTATCCTTTCCTTTATTTTATTTTAATCTAGCAAACCATTTTAATAAAAAAATCAAGAGTCAATACCATCAAGAACCTATGAAAACTGTACAGTATTATTAATTACTGTACCTAACTGGTGGAGAGTAAAGCAAATTGCTCACACCTTACCTATCTGGGGTTCCAAGGCTATTGTGTCAGATGTGAAAAATTACATACTACATTGACAAGACAGAAACAAAATTCCCAGAGAAAAAAAAATCCTATAGGACCATATCTATAAATGTTTAAATCATTGCTATCTTTCTCTCTACCAGTATTATATGATATAAATCAAAATACTGTACTGTACGGCTAACCTCACCTTTAATTCTATGTTTGCAGTCGATATTTAAGAAAAGATTGAAAACACATCTGTTCGCTGAGTGTTACAACATTGATAAAATTAGCATTAGAAGTGATTATAGTGTTTAATAATAATGAAGGAGGCCAAGCTGAACACAATATGCTGTTTGAGTGGGGCCTAGAATATCTAACAATAACAACAGAAACTTTGAAACAACCTCAATGCTTCCAAAATACTGTATCCATATTAATTAAAGAGATACAATACATCTGTTGTTATTCTGTACTCATCTTACCCTACCCTAAAAACTCAACAAAATTACAATTAATTCCACCCAGTGTCATTTCAGTTCATTGACAGAATCACCTTACAGCCTTAATAAGTACATTACAGTACTATCACTATTTACAGCTCATTACGGGGAAAGTTTTGTGTTGGTAAATCTGGAGCAACTGAACCCTTCAAACTATTCCAAGCAACAGAACACCATTATTTTTGCTCCTCTGGTCCTGTTTCCTACCATACTTTGGAGGACTCAAGGCACTCCAATGTACCAAAAAAGAATTACCGCCTTAACTTGCAATTTTATTTCTTCCTATTCTACAGCATCCCTTTTTAAACATTTCAAAATATCCATTCATAATCTTGAATCTAGTCTACATACTGTATTGTAGCAAATATGATGTATGTACCAGTAACCAAAACAGGATATATATGGTACCCTTCCAAAACCAATTTATAATACTGTAACTGTACTGTATTATGAAACCAGGGTTACCTTACTTATATTTTGTGTTTGTGTAAATAATCGCTATAATATATTCCACCTTACTATTGAACCTTCATTACAGTCTATAATATATTCCTACTTATTATTGAACCTACATTAGTCTATAATATATTCCTACTTACTATTGAACCTTCATTACAGTCTATAATATATTTCTACTTATTATTGAACCTTCATTACAGTCTATAATATATTCCTACTTACTATTGAACCTACATTAGTCTATAATATATTCCTACTTATTATTGAACCTTCATTACAGTCTATAATATATTCCTACTTACTATTGAACCTTCATTACAGTCTATAATATATTCCTACTTACTATTGAACCTTCATTACAGTCTATAATATATTCCTACTTACTATTGAACTTTCATTACAGTCTATAATATATTCCTACTTATTATTGAACCTTCATTACAGTCTATAATATATTCCTACTTATTATTGAACCTTCATTACAGTCTATAATATATTCCTACTTACTATTGAACCTTCATTACAGTCTATAATATATTCCTACTTATTATTGAACCTTCATTACAGTCTATAATATATTCCTACTTATTATTGAACCTTCATTACAGTCTAATCCCACAGTCTATAATATATTCCTACTTACTACTGAACCTTCATTACAGTCTAATCACACAGTCTATAAAATAATATATTCCACCTTACAATTGAACCTTCATTACAGCCTCATCACACAGTCATACTCTAGTTATCTTTCTACAGTACAGTATTATATTATACAAGCAAAATAAATTGTTCCATACAAACATAAATAAATATTGGTATGTAATGTATTTATGATGATGTTGTTGTTTTGTTTTGCCCTGCACCAACCAAACATAATATTATTGTCTTCACTTTGCTTTGGGTCATATTCAGGAACATTGATGGTGTATACGATGGTGAGGTACCGGTACGATGGCTCAATTGTTTGTCTATAGAGCCGTCGTATCGGTACCACACCATCGTATGCACCACAAAATAATGTTCTTGAATATATCCCATGTTTGTATCACGTACGCAGTATGCAAGAACATCCATGGTGTATACGATGGCGTGGTACTGGTACGACGGCTCCATAGACAAACAACAGAGCCATCGTACCGGTACCACACCATCGTATGCATCACAAATGTTCTTGAATCTGGCCCTAATTAATATGACCACTACAGCTTCGTCTCACCTGGTATGTTGTTTTTCACTCGTTGACAATTTACAAACCACATTATTATTATAGATCACCTGGACCACCAATACCAGACAATAATGTACCTTGTGTTCATCATGTAACATTCCTTCACCACTACAAAACACAGAACCCGAGCACTTGTACATTTTTCCAATATCCTTGCCATCACTGTTCGTCACGTCGTGTAGCCATTATGGTTGTTGACAATTCAGTAACATACAGTGTTGCCACCTCATCCGTACCACAGACACTGTCCTCCCATCGTGCAAATATATCAGTATCATGTCAAAATATAATCATAAAACAACACCTAATGTCAACTCAACCCCCTCCATTATTACTATGAGGTGCTGCAAAATCATACATGTGTTGTTCTTCATTACCAAGATATTTACTACGATGGAAGGAAAGGTGTCGGTGGATAGTTGATTGTGGTTATACTTTAGGAGACACTGAGTAAACTGATGTTAATTCAAGTTCAAGTTCAAGAGTGGGGCTGTTAACTACGTGAGATGGGAGATGATTCCACTCTTGGATGCTGCGGGGAAAGAAAGAGTGCCTAATATTTCAGTGCTCGTCTGATGTGTATGGTATTCTAAGTTGTGGCTGCCTCTAGTAAATCGTATAGCCTACTTGTAGGGTGTAGATATGTGTCTTTGTCTATGCCAACTAACTTGTTTGTGATTTTGTATATCATCTGTTGTCTGTGTATCTGTATTCGTGTTGCCAATGGGTCTAGTTTTGTGTCTTGTTTAAGCACCCATTAAGTTTAATGGGTTAAATAAAACTACCTATATTTGTTTACAAACGTATTTGGAAATAATTCCGTGGTATGTAAATACAACCACCATAATGCAAACAAGAGAAATACATATAGTACACAGTTACACACAAAAGAATAAAGAAGCTCACTAGTGCTGCACAGAAGACAGAAAGACACTTGCACAATGATGACCTCAGTACACACACACACACACATGTCATGCATAGTAGACAAACAGACACTTGCACAACGAACGATGACCTCAGTGCCGTGGGAAAAGTGGACAGATAAAGACCACCTACGAGTATATTAGTGAGGTGGAGGTGTGTGTGTCTGTCATTCAACCATCAGTGCTGCTTCTGTCGTGAGCACCATGTCGGCTCCTCGCTTCTTGCTGTTACTTCTCCCACTCTTTGCTCTCGGTGAGTACCTTAGACAATACACACACACACACACACACACAAAGTCCTACTGCCAGGCTAAAGGGACCACATTTCCCTAAATCACAATGCAAGAAAGACAGATAAAAAAGGCCACTGATTCCTCCAAACTCAGTATACTTTATGCGATATTTAGTGACCATGTATAGTTTGAAAATGTCAGTAGTCTCCATTTTGTTGATTCTAACACAGGTATATTTAGGGGGTAGCCTAGTACAGTATTTGTATATATGGAGCAACTGATTCCTTCCTCAACTATACCAAGTAACGGGTCACCATAAGTTTTGTTAATCTGATCCTGTTTCCCTGTCATACTTTGGAGGAGGATACTCTAATGTTCCAAAGGTGTAATAGGCTACACTCTCAATTCAGCTATGTGTCACCTCGTCTTTTTGTAGCATGGGCGGCTCCCAATCCTCACCAGTTAGCAGAGAGCATCAACATTGACAATGGACTGGACAGAGGTGACTGGGGAACCATCGACATGTGTCCCTCGGGTGATTTTGCATTCGCTTTTGAAATCAAGGTGAGTCGTGGGTTGTATACTGATTAATCTATTCTAATGATGATCATTGATATCATGTTTATTTTCTGTTTTCCAATGGTTAGTAACAAGACTACGAACGACCGTAAGCTTCCTTTACACACATATTGTCATCTCATCATCAAGTTTCAGCAAACAGGAAAAAGCCTATTGACACAAGGGCCGCACTTTGGAATACTGGTTGTTTTGCCTGGCAGCTGATCTTGATACATCCTTTTCTCTACAGTACTCTGGTCTGGGCTTCGTGGACGACACCTCCGTCAACGCCATCAGAATGTACTGTAGGAATGGGGCAGGTGACTTGACAGGATCCACACTCAGTACCGAGGGAAAGTATGGACAGTGGCAAGGTGGGTTGTAGAGGAAGGTAGTGAGTAGTGTAGTAATGAACAAAAGTACTCATTAGATAATTAAAACATAGGTGCTTTGAATGGGTCTGTTAGCACAATATAATACTCGTATATCAAATAAAAAGAAGCATTCTAAGACTACTTTCACCTTCATATTCGGAGAAATTTGTCTAGTTCTGTATACTGTAACGAAAAAAGAAAGAAAAAATCAAACATCCTCTTCGATTTACCAGTTATCTATACAACAACAACAACAACTACTTAAGATTTTGAGAATCCTAAAACTGAATTGGCTCGTCAGCTCATATCCTCATAACTAACTATGATGTAATGTGGGGTCAGGGATGAGGACGTGTGGGGCTGGCCAATCTCTGACGGGGATGAGAGCCAACGTAGTGCCTGACATGGGGACCTTCGGGGACGACTTGGGTATGGACAACCTACAGATGATATGTGGAGATGGACATGTAATGGACGGTCTCTATGGAGCCTCAAACTCCACTACACCACCAAACCCCAAGTACAAGGTCAGATGAATACCACACCTTCAAATAATAGTAACCACCAGTGTAACTCGCATCTCACTTAGATGATCACACAGTTTTCATAGCAAGTATAATGAATGAGTCCTTCACCTATTGCCATGAAACACACACACCTATAGGAAAGGAGAACGTTTCGTGGTATAGTCAGGAGGAATCAGACGCCTCCAATTCTCATACACGATCATAGGGTCCTTAATATTAATACTGGTATCCGGCAACACGTATATTTATCTCACTTAGGCTATTTATTACTTAGAGTTTTCATCGCATAATAATAAAGTCAGGATAATTTGTCAACCTTCCATGAATCTGAATCCAAAACTAACTTGAAAAAAGCAAAACCAGGGGAGGCATTATTTATTTATGTGTGTGTGTGTGTGTGTGTGTGTGTGTGTGTGTGTGTGTGTGTGTGTGTGTGTGTGTGTGTGTGTGTGTGTGTGTGTGTGTGTGTACGACTGGAATTATAATCATTACAATATCTCCATTATTTTTTTTCCTCCATACAGGGTCCAGTAGTGACACGTGAGATGAGGGAAGTTGAGGGTCGCCAGGTGGAGGCAGTTCGTACCAAGATAGCTCTGTCAGGTGTGTATATATAATAGATTCATCATTAAGGGGAGATTATATTTTTGGTGAATGGCTACACATTCCTCCAAGCTATGCCCCGAAACAGATCCTTTATTAGTAGTTGGATACATGAATGGGTGGTACAGCCCAAGTGAAAGATGGTCAATTTCTCCCAATATCAAGTTCCTTAGTGCCAAATAGGAGACATCAGGGGCAGAAGTCAGTATTGAGGATGGTAATAAAAAGCAAGTACCTGATAATAGACACGGTTTAGGTTAGATTAGGTTGGTAAATAAGAGGGGCAGAAGTCAGTATTGAGGATGGTAATAAAAAGCAAGTACCTGATAATAGACACTGGTTACTCAAATGGGACAAGTATCTTTCACCTGGGCTGTACCACCCATTCATGTGTCCAACTGTACCATTGAGGGCGTACGTTTTCAGGTATAGTTTGGAGGAGTCAACAGTAGCCCTCTAAATAACCAACAAGATAATCTCCCCTTAAAGAGTACATTCATTTTTCACTCGTTCATTGTGTTGTGGTGTTTATGTACTGGTGATGTTTGGTTGGTGAGGGAGAGGGAGGGGGACGTGAGGGTTAAGACGGTGAGACACAACACACCTGGCGTAGATAACACTACTGTACTTTATTCCACTTATTACATTTGGCTTGGTATCCATCCCACAGATTACATTATTGTTATTTGTTTATTCCTTTCAATCATTCTATATTTTATTTTTATCGTTACCCCAAAAAATCCGGGACTAGGCTACATCTTTTTCCAAATAGGTATTCCATTTAATCCCAATAATATTACCCATTTATTAATCTTATGTTAATTATCTTTTTGCTTGTTACCCTACAGCTCAAACCCGGGACTACGGAGAGTGGGGTATGTGGGGGAAATGCAGTCCCGGTAACAAGATCTGTGGCCACGAGAGCAGAGTAGAACACGAGAGTACCCTCAGTGATGACGCTGGATTGGTTGATGTTATTATGTTCTGCTGTGACACACTCTGAGTTGGCAATGAATGAGAGAGAGAGAGAGAGAGAGAGAGAGAGAGAGAGAGAGAGAGAGAGGAGAGAGTTGTTGTTTGGTTTACCAGCAGCACCCCTAGAAGTAAAAGAGAGAGAGAGAGAGAGAGAGAGAGAGAGAGAGAGAGAGAGAGAGAGAGGAGGGGGGAGTGGAAGGAGCTGGGTCTAGGAGGGTTGAGTTGTGGTAGTTTTGAGAGCTGTAAAAGTGACGATTGATATTTTGATAGCTAGCTGTGGTAGTGGTGACAGCTGTGACTGATAGTGATGATAAGTATGTGTGATGGTAGTGGTGATGATAGTGGTTATGTTGGTGACGTGGGACCGAGCACAACACAAACCTACATTGACGAGAGATAAGAGGCAATGAATGATAAGCAGCAACAAACCAGTAACTTATCCATCTCTCCACCACCACTATAGAATTAACTAAGCTCTTGTATAAGCAGCAACAAACCAGTAACTTATCCATCTCTCCACCACCACCACTATAGAATTAACTCAGCTCTTGGAGGGAGGGCTATTTTATGTTTTGTTTTGTCTAAGAATCCTGAGGTAAACATAAGGTGTCACATTATTGATTTGCCTTGTATTCGCTTGCTCTCTCTCTCTCTCTCTCTCTCTCTAAAATGTGCACAAATAAACTTTCAAAGCTACAATATATGTATGTGTAGAAATAAAGATTAATTATATACAATATTACCTTTGGACTTTTTTGTACCACTATAATTTTATGATGTAAATATGAACACTCAGTAATAAAAGTCAGTGTTGTTGTCTATATACTCTCTCTCTGTCTCTCTCTCTCTCTCTCTCTCTCTCTCTCTCTCTCTCTCTCTCTCCTACTGACTTGCTGACTATTAACTAATGTATGATCTATTGAGGGGGTGCGGGAATAGGGGGGGACAGGCTTGGGGGGGTTTTGGGGGGTGCAGGAGTAGGGGACAGGTTTGGGGGGGTGCGGGAGTAGGGGACAGGTTGGGGGGGGGATTAGGGGGGTGCGGGAGTAGGGGACAGGCTTGGGGGGGGGGGGGGTTAGGGGGGTGCGGGAGTAGGGGACAGGCTTGGGGGGTGCGTGTGAGAGTAGGGGGACAGGCTTGGGGGGGTTTAGGGGGACAGGCTTGGGAGGGGGGAGGGGGGGGGGTGCGGGAATAGGGGACAGGCTTTCTACCCCCCCCCCCAAGCCTGTCCCCCCAACCCCCCCCCCAAGCCCCGATATAATGAAAGGGAAGCACCACCATTGGTCAGACAGACAATCACATCCACGGTTGTTTCTACCTGGCAAGTCATTGGGGAGAGAGAGTGAGAGTGAGAGTAAGGGAAAGGGAGAGGAAGATGTTAGGATATGTTTTTGTTGTGTGCATGACACACTCTCTCTCTCTCTCTCTCTCTCTCTCTCTCTCTCTCTCTCTCTCTGTTTATAACCATCACTATATATATTATTATCTTTAATCTGCCTCTCTTACAACATGTTGATATAAATAATAAATCATTGAGTAAAACATAATTATTACATGTGCAGCAAATGGTTAATAAATAAGATCTTCATAGGTGGGCTATATAGGCTTGTAATTACCACCATGTATGATGAGGGAGCAGCAGAAGGTGTTATAAGAAAGGTGGGACAAGAAGCACGAAGGAAAGGAAAAAGAAGGAAAGGAAAAAGAAGGAAAGGAGGCACACAGCTGAAGAAATGTAAGAGAATGACTGACTGATAGTGACGTGTATAAATAAATAAGGTGTGGGTCATCTATAGTGGGACAGAAGAGAAGCTACGGTACCAACATCACCACCACGAAGCTCCACTGTCTCATCTAGTTCGACACTCAATAATCTCGGGGCTTCGCAAGAGTTAATTAAGGGGGTGCGGGTATAGGGGGACAGGCTTGGGGTGGTTTAGGGGGTGCGGGGGTTTTGGGGGGGTCGCGGGGTTTTGGGTGGGTCGGGGAGGTTTAGGGGGGTGCGGGGGGTTTTGGGGGGTGCGGGAGTAGGGGGACAGGCTTGGGGTGGGACGGGGGGTGCGGGAATAGGGGGACAGGCTTGGGGTGGGTAGAAAGCCTGTCCCCTATTCCCGCACCCCCCTAACCCCCCCCAAGCCTGTCCCCCTATTCCCGCAGCCCCCCCAAGCCTGTCCCCTATTCCCGCACCCCCCAAAACCCCCCCAAGCCTGCCCCCTACTCCCGCACCCCCTTAAACAGGTAGTACAATGTTGGTAATTTAATATGGACCAACTGATTTCCTCTGAACTATTCCAAGCAACAGGTCACAAGAATTTTTGCTAATATGGTCCTGTTTCCTGACATGCTTTGGAGGAATCAGTATCCCTCCCTCCCTCCCTCAAAAAAAAAAAAAAAAAAAAATAAATAAAAAAAATATATAAAGGGAAAAAAATTGGAAAATCCCCAGAGCTGTTATCAAAGAGGAATGTGAATGAAAAAATAGATAAGGATGAGTTGGACACGTAACATATTGTAATTGGCGCTTGCTTTTACAGACGACTTAAGGTGGTGCAGGAATAGGTGGACAGGCTTGGGGGGGGGGACTGGGGGGGTGCGGGAATATGGGGACTGGGGGGGTGCGGGAATAGGGGGACTGGGGGGCTGCGGGAATAGGGGGACAGGCTTGGGGTGGGGTAGAAAGCCTGTCCCATATTCCCGCACCCCCCTAAACCCCCCTCCAAGCATGTTCACCTGCTCCCGCACCCCCCAAACCCCCCCCAAGCCTGTCCTCCTATTCCCGCACCCCCTTAAAGTTTCACAGGTCCATGAATGAGTCTTCTTTATAGCTGCGATTTAAGGGGGTGCGGGAATAAGGGGACAGGCTTGGGGTGGGGTTTAGGGGGGTGCGGGAGTAGGGGACAGGCTTGGGGGGTGCGGTTTACATAATGCATTGATTGTAATACCACATGATTTTTTGTCTTAGGAAAATAATGTGGGAAATGTAACATCAGGCATTAATTAAGCTATATCTCCCATGTGTGTGTGTGTGTGTGTGTGTGTGTGTTTGTGTGTGTGTGTGTGTGTGTGTGTGTGTGTGTGTGTGTGTGTTTGTGTGTGTGTGTGTGTGTGTGTGTGTGTGTGTGTGTGTGTGTGTGTGTGTGTGTTATAATTTCCCATGCGTGTGTGTGTGTATGTGTGTGTGTTTGTTATAATTTCCTATGTGTGTGTGTGTGTGTGTTTGTTATAATCTCCAATGCGTGTGTGTGTGTGTGTGTTTGTTATAATTTCCTATGTGTGTGTGTGTGTGTGTTTGTTATAATCTCCAATGCGTGTGTGTGTGTGTGTGTTTGTTATAATTTCCTATGAGTGTGTGTGTGTGTGTTTCTTATAATTTCCCATGCGTGTGTGTGTGTGTGTGTGTGTGTGTGTGTGTGTGTGTGTGTGAGGTGATTCGTGCAAGCTGTGTTATACTTGCACATTTCCCTCTATCATTTTGTGAATTTAAGGCTTCCTCTTTCCTCCAACTAATTTTCCGAGACGATAAAGAAGGTCTGAATGTACAGCCACAATCAAATAACCACCGACACTTTCCTTCCATCATGCAAATAAATCAGTATCATATCAAAATATAATCATACAACAACACCTTAAGTCACCTCAACAACTTCAATTATTATTATCATGAGATGCTGCAACATCATACACGTGTTGTTTTTTATTACCAAGATATTTACTACGATGGAAGGAAAGTGTCGGTGGATATTTGATTGTGGCTGTATCAAATCGTGCCTGAGGTTAGATCTAGGATGAAGGAACACAAACACGTGCTAAAATAGTGCTAAGGGCTTCGAGTTGTGTCCCCAAGATATGGTAAATTAAAGAGACGAACTGATTCCTCTCACCGATACCACGAAACGGAATGAATCCCTGGTAGTACCATTAAGGGGGTGCGGGAATAGGGGGACAGGCTTGGGGAGGGGGGATTAGGGGGGTGCGGTAGTAGGGGACAGGCTTGAGGGGTTTTGGGGGGTGCGGGAGTAGAGGGACAGGCTTGGGGAGGGGGGAGTAGGGGGGGTGCGGGAGTAGGGGACAGGCTTGGGGGATTAAGGGGGTGCGGGAGTAGTGGACAGGCTTGGGGGGGTTTTGGGGGGTTCGGGAGTAGGGGGACAGGCTTGGGGGGGTGAGGGAATAGGGGACAGGCTTTCTACCTACCCAAAGCCTGTCCCCCTATTCCCGCACCCCCCCCCCCCAAGCCTGTCCCCTACTCCCGCACCCCCTTAAGAGAATAGTGTCTGTTTGGTGACTTAAGAGTGCCTTGTTTACTCCAAAGTATGCCAGGAAACAGGACCAGATTAACAAATATAATAGTAGTAGTAGTGGCCTGTTGCTTGGAATAGTGTGGAGGAATCAATTGCTCCAGATTTACGAAAACTGTACGGTATACTTCCCAAGTAAGAGTGAGCTATATAGATACAGGACTTTATTTATGCAAGTTTTGGTTTGAATGCAGTAATAGTGTCGTTCATAGTTTCCTTAAAGAATTCAAATCGGTTTTTGTCCACATATTAAATGAGAAAAGATTCCCATGATTGACTAAGTAAGGTGGGAAGTGTGTGTGTGTGTGTGTGTGTGTGTGTAGATAAGGTGGTGCTGGTGGTGGTTTGTGTGTGGGTGTGTGTGTGTAGATAAGGTGGTGGTAGTTTGTGTGGGTGTATGTGTGATAGTGTGTGTTATTAAGAGAGAGGTGGTTTGTGTTTTCCATCCATCTGTCCTCTTTTCTCCACCATGACAACACCACCAACACCTCTCCTCCTCCTCCTGCTGCTGTTGCCCCTCGCCCACACTTTCGGTTAGTGTGTGTGTGTGTTTGTGTGTGTTTGTTTGTGTGTGTGTGTGTGTGTGTGTGTGTGTGTGTGTGTGTGTGTGGTGTGGTGTGGTGTGGTGTGGTGTGGTGTGGTGTGGTGTGGTGTGTGTGTTTGTGTGTGGTGTGTGTTTGTGTGTGTGTGTTGAGACGACAGGCATTTGGTATAACTGGTACCTTTTAAATAACGTAATAATTACATGCATAAAATCTTTGTAACACGTATGTATGTATGCTGTACAAAGTAATGGAGTTATAACACAACTTAGAGGAAATGTTAGCTATAGGCAAAAAAGTGTAGGTTTCTTCTGATAAAACATTATTACCGGTACATTACTAACAACATTTTTATTTAGGGAATGATGTGGAGAGGTTAATTATATGTTTCCATTTACATAACCTAATCATAAGTATTAAAGGTAAAGCATCTTCTAATTTCGTATATAATTGTGACTTTCAGGAAATTTTTGGAGTATGAATGTGTTTCCTTGGATACCATGTGACCACTCGATTTTTGTCTCCCCCCCCCCCCACACACACACATACATACATACACATACATACATCATTAATCCACACACATCTACATCTTCCCCTTAACACACACACACACAAATCATTAACCTACTCCCACTCACAAACTTCAACACCTCCCCTTCACACACAAACACATCTCTATACCTTCCCCTGCTCACACCTCTCTCTCTCTCTCTCACACATCATTAACCTACTCCCAATCACAAAAATCAACACCTCCCCTTTACACACAAAAACACACCTATATACCTTCCCCTGCTCACACCTCTCTCTCTCTCTCTCTCTCTCTCTCTCTCTCTCTCTCTCTCTCTCTCTCTCTCTCTCTCTCTCTCTCTCTCTCTCTCTCTCACACATATCATTAACCTACTCCCACTCACAAACTTCAACACCTCCCCTTCACACAAACACACCTATATACCTTCCCCTGCTCACCTACCTCTCTCTCTCACACACACACACACAGCGGATGGGTCAGGTTATGTGCGAGGAGTAACGGGGTCCATACCTACCACCAACGGACTGAACCGAGGGGACTGGGGCAACATTGACCTTTGTCCTTCTGGCTCCTATGCTTTTGGCCTCGAAATTAAGGTGAGTCGACCTAGTAAACCACTCGATTTGTTTAGTGAGTGATGGAGATTAAATTAATATGCAGACTATGTTTACTGAACCACTCGATTTCTTTAGTGATTGATGGAGATTAACTTAATATTCAGACTATGTTTACTGAAACGCTTGATATTTTTAGTAAGAGATTAAATTTATATACAGACTATGTTTACTGAACCACTCGATTTCTTTATGAGTGATGGAGATAAAATTAATATACAGACTATGTTTACTGAACCACTCGATTTTTTTTTTTTTATTGAGTGATGGAGATAAATTTAATATGAGTGTATGTGTGTTTCTTTCTTGTCAGTACTCTGGTTTGGGGTTCGTGGACGACACCTCCGTCAACGCCATCATGTTGTACTGTAAGAGTCTGACGGGGAGTCTCACAGGAACCATCATAAGTTCTGAAGGAGAATACGGACAGTGGCAAGGTGGGACGGGCAGAGAATTTGTTTGTTTGTGTGTGTGTGTGTGTGTGTGTGATATATAGAGAGAGTAAGGACAGTGGCAAGGTGGGACGGGGATAGAATTTGTTTGTTTGTGTGTGTGTGTGTGTGTGTGTGTGATATATAGAGAGAGTAAGGACAGTGGCAAGGTGTGTGTGTGTGTGTGTGTGTGATATATAGAGAGAGTAAGGACAGTGGCAAGGTGTGTGTGTGTGTGTGTGTGTGATATATAGAGAGAGTAAGGACAGTGGCAAGGTGGGACGAGGATAGAATTTGTTTGTGTGTGTGTGTGTGTGTGTGTGATATATAGAGAGAGTAAGGACAGTGGCAAGATGTGTGTGTGTGTGTGTGTGTGATATATAGAGAGAGTAAGGACAGTGGCAAGGTGTGTGTGTGTGTGTGTGTGTGTGTGTGTGTGATATATAGAGAGGGAGAGTAAGGACAGTGGCAAGATGTGTGTGTGTGTGTGTGTGTGTGTGTGTGTGTGTGTGTGATATATAGAGAGGGAGAGTAAGGACAGTGGCAAGATGTGTGTGTGTGTGTGTGTGTGTGTGTGTGTGTGTGTGTGTGTGTGTGTGATATATAGAGAGGGAGAGTAAGGACAGTGGCAAGGGGTGTGTGTGTGTGTGTGTGTGTGTGTGTGTGTGTGTGTGTGTGTGTGTGTGTGTGTGTATTGACAGACCACGATTTCCTACATATTCAAAAAATAAAAAAAATAAAAAAAAATAAAAAATAAAGCCGTATGCAAGACTATCGATGGATGACTGTGAGGTGTATAGTGTGGATGTCATCTTTGGAATCATCATCGTATTACCGGTAGCAAACCATCGTCAGTGCTATGAATGTCCTTTGTAATGATCTAAAATAATATCACTCATACAATAACCGTGCCAAGTTCACCACACACACACACACCCATTAAAAGGGAAGGATATAGTTCTGACAATTTTTGGAGATTATTATTCCTCCAAACTATTCCAGGCAACAGGACACCCTTATTATCATTCATCTGGGTTTGGGGGGTGCGGGAATAGGGGGACAGGCTTGGTGGGGGGGGGAGGGGTAGAAAGCCTGTCCCCCTATTCCCGCACCCTCCTAACCCCCCCCCCCCGACCAAGCCTGTCCCCCTACTCCCGCACCTCCCTAAACCCCGCCGACCAAGCCTGTCCCCCTACTCCCACACACCCCAAAACCCCTAACCCCCCCCCCCAAGCCTGTCCCCCTACTCCCGCACCCCCCAAAACCCCCCCGACCCCCCCCTAAAAACCCTAAACCCCCCCAAGCCTATCCCCCTAATCCCGCACCCCCTTAATTAACAACAACAACAACAACATATGCTATTCTTATATGGACATCAGGGTTAAGGTCTTGTCCAACTAACAAGTACCTGAATGGAATGAGGGCCAACGTTGTACCAGACCAGGGCACCTTTGGGGACGACTTGGGTGTGGACAACATACAGATGACCTGCAACGATAGCACCATCCTAGACGGCCTCAACGGTGTAAAAGAAAGCAATGCCAAGCAGGTTAGTTAGTTAGTTATATATTATAGCTGGTTGGTTGGGTGGTTGAGTGGGTGGGTGGATAGGTGGGTGGTTGGTCGGGTGGTTGGTTGGTTGGTTGGCTAGATGAGTGGTTGGTTGGTTGAGTGGGTGGTTGGTTGGTTGGTTATTTGGCTAGATGAGTGGTTGGTTGGTTGGTTGGTTGGTTGAGTGGGTAGTTGGTTAGTTGGTTGGGTGGTTGAGTGGGTGGGTGGATAAGTGGGTGGTTGGTTGGTTGGTTGGTTATTTGGCTAGATGAGTGGTTGGTTGGTTGGTTGGTTGGTTGAGTGGGTAGTTGGTTGGTTGGTTATTTGGCTAGATGAGTGGTTGGTTGGTTGGTTGGTTGAGTGGGTAGTTGGTTGGTTGGCTGGTTGAGTGGGTGGATAGGTGGGTGGGTGGTTGGTTGGTTGGTTGGTTGAGTGTGTAGTTGGTTGGTTGGCTGGTTGAGTAGGTGGGTGGATAGGTGGAGAGAGAGAGAGAGAGATACCAACTACATACCCTGTTACATGTAAGTTTAATTAATGTATTCCCATTTTCCTTGCCACAGGTTGGAGTGCATCACGAGGAGCAGATCCCAGACAGAGTCGTTGAGTTCGTTCACCTCAAGATCGACGGCAAACGTAAACACAAACCCAATATTTGTACACGATTGTTAACTGATTATTATTCAATTTTCTCCTCACCACTGATGTCCAATACGGATAATGTGTGTGTGTGTGTGTATGTGTGTGTGTGTGTGTGTGTGTGTGTGTGTGTGTGTGTGTGTGTGAAAATTAGGGCCAACTATCGATAATTCCTTTTTTATTTTGTGTGTGTGTGTGAGAAAATATATACAGCAGCAACAAAGATCTTGAACTTATGTAATATAATATACAGTACAAGCAAGGTATACTTTTCTATGTATTAATTCCCACACTGACTCCTTTCTACCACACAGCCTCTGCCAGGGACTACGGTGAATGGGGTTCATGGGGTAGCTGTTCATCAGGTAACTTGGTGTGTGGACTCCAGACAAGGTTTGAGAGGGAGAGTACCATTACTGACGACGCTGCTATCACTGACGTCATTATGTTCTGTTGTGACTAAATATGGGCCATATGGATTCTTAATTAAGGGACCCCCCACAGTGTGATATAGTCAGTAAATTGGAAGTAAGCAAAGAGATCCTTCAAATATTGCCACCACGAAACACCACTTAAGACTGAAGGAGCTTGTTTGTTTCGTGGCATGCATGGTCAGGAGGAATCAGAAGCCACCAACCAAGTCTCATACATACACGATCACAGGGTCCCTAATAAGAATATCCGTGGTGTGGGTACAGGTGTGATTGATGGTTCTGTTGTGTATCTATTAAGAGTCATTATGTTCATGCAAATTAATCTATCAGTGTTTTCTTGCCAATGTATAACCCTTAAATAAAGAAGCAAGTGTAAAGATAGAAATATATATATTCTCTTGCATGTTAGCTAACAATAAAATGATGATACGAATGAGTTGTGTCTCTATATAATCCTAAACTCTACGACAGAAAGACTAGAAAAAATAATAAGGAATGGTATAAAACATCTATAGGCTACCCTATCATGACATGTATATATATAGTTTCTGGGTAAATAATTTTGAGGGATACGGTTGGTTGACAAATATTAAACACTTTGGCACTAACTATAAGGGGGTGCGGGAATAGGGGGACAGGCTTGGGGGGGTTTTGGGGGGTGCGGGAGTAGGAGGAGAGGCTTGGGGGGTTTAGGGGGGTGAGGGAGTAGGGGACAAGCTTGGGGGGGTTTAGGGGGGTGCGGGAATAGGGGGACAGGCTTGGGGGGGTTTGGGGGGGTGAGGGAGTAGGGGACAGGCTTGGGGGGTGCGGGAGAATAGGGACAGGCTTGGGGGTGGGGGGGTTAGAGGGGTGCGGGTATAGGGACAGGCTATCTACCCACCCCAAGCCTGTCCCCTTATTCCCGCAACCCCCAAACCCCCCCCCCTACTCCCGCACCCCCTTAAAAATAACCTCCTCACTCATCAAAAATATTTACTTAAGTTGTGTGTGTGTGTGTGTGTGTGTGTGTGTGTGTGTGTGTGTGTGTGTGTGTGTGTGTGCGTGTGTGTGTGTGTGTGTGTGTGTGTGTGTGTGTGTGTGTGTGTGTGTGTGTGTGTGTGTGTGTGTGTGTGTGTGTGTGTGTGTGTGTCAGTCACCAGGGCATCAAAAAATAGATCAGGTTTTCTTATTATGGGCAAGATGAACAACAACAAAATGTATTAAATAGGGACTGGCAAAAGTACAGAAATATCAATCCCCCTTTATAAACGAAGACACCAAAAGGTAAGGTAAGGTAATGCTGCTGGAGTCGTTCATCATTGTTAATTACTATATACAAAATATCAGCCTTTCATATGAGTGCAAGTGAGGAATAATTTATTTGAGGTTCAGTTAATTAATAGTCACATATAAACCACGAATATTAGAGAAAACTGTTTTGATTATGGAGTGAGAGCTGCCACGTCATCTTTAGTGATTGTTATTGTTGTCACCTGGTAAATTAATGTGTCTATCTACAGTATATATTTCATCTGATAAACATTAAAATGTATAATCTGAGGCAGGGTGTACTGGGAAGGGGTGAAGCAGGGTGTACTGGGCAGGGGTGAGACAGGGTGTACTGGGCAGGGGTGAGACAGAGTGTACTGGGCAGGGGTGAGGTATAGGGTGTAAGCTACTGGGCAGGGGTGATGTATAGGGTGTACTGGGAAGGGGTGAGGTATAGGGTGTACTGGGAAGGGGTGAGGCAGGGTGTACTGGGCAGGGGTGAGGTATATATAGGGTGTACTGGGTAGGTATGAAGCAGGATGTTACTAGGTCATGATGACACAAATTTAACAAAAAATATTATTGGTGAGCACGTAACCACACTCTGGGAGGAGGGAGGTGAGAGGGGAGGAGGTAACCTAACTATATCAGAGTGGGAAACAACAGGTGGAGTGAAAAGTGGTATGGGCCTGAGTAAGTATACGTCTGTGTCAACACTACCAATAATAGTAATGAGATCACTACACCAAACTCATTTCATTTTCATATATACAACAACTAGCTACAATAAAGGTTTGAAAATATTACAGCCATCAAAGTCTACTATTTAGTTTAAAGAATACCGGTATTGAAAAGATTACACTATTCTTTGAATACAATTGTTAAGGTGGTAATTCTTTTTTGATACATTGAAGTGCCTTGATTCCTCCAAAATATGCTAGGAAACAGGACCATAGGAGCAAAAATAATGGTGTTCTGTTGCTTGAAATAGTTTGGAGGATTCAGTTGCTCCAAAATTACCAACACAAAACTTCCCCCTTAACTATATATTGTACTGTAACGTAGGTTATGGTCCATCACAAGAGTTATATACAGTATTTTTTGTTGGTTATGTAAGTTGTAGTGAATTAGAGAGACCACCACATTTTATAATCTTAATACATTAGAAAGACGAGGTATGGCATAAATAATTATCTATCCTATCATGAGGTGCATTTATTTAGTTTTTGGGTTAATATTCAAAGGTATATGGTTGGTTGGTATAAGTTGTGGTTTAAGGAGGAAGTTTTGTGTTGGCTAATCTGGAGCAACTGAATCCTCCAAACCATTCCTAGCAACAGAGCACCATTATTTTTGCTCTTCTGGTCCTGTTTCCTAGCATACTTTGGAGGAATCATGGCACTCCAAAATACCAAAAAAAGAATTACCACCTTAATAGGCAAACCACACTATGATATCTACTAATGGGTTAGTTAGGATTACAAATTACACACTGTCATTTATGAGTTGAATAATTTGACCACAGTCGATTTTATACCTTACAAAAAAGTGGATTATCAGTATTTTTCTCAGTTTATACCTTGAAAAATGTTTTATGTACTTCCTTGAAATGTACAGTTGGACACATGAATGGGTGGTACAGCCCAGGTGAAAGATACTTGTCCCATTTGAGTAACCAGTGTCTATTATCAGGTAACTTGCTTTTTATTACCATCCTCAATACTGACTTCTGCCCCTGGTGTTTCCTATTTGGCACTAAGGAACTTGATATTGGCAGAAATTGACCATCTTTCACTTGGGCTGTACCACCCATTCATGTGTCCAACTGTACAACGAAACATCGAGTGCTTTATTATTAAATTTACCGTTCAGGAAGCATTATTATTATTATTATACATAAACAAAAACACACACACACTCATAGAAGTCAAAGGAAGGAAACTGCAAATGTTTTCATGCGATGTTTATGATGTTCACGTATTGAGGTTAACCTTTTTATGAACGTGTGTATTCGTGCTGTTATTTGTGTGTGAATCCTGACTACTATCTCCAAATTATATTACAACATCTGATGACAACTCCACAATGTTGCACAAGAGGTAACTGGTACTCTCAATCTTTTTTATTTTTTATTTTATTTTTTATACAACTGAATAACTCCGGAACACTATACCTTCATTCATTTTCCCCCTTTGCTACGACTTATGTTTTCTCAGACGCAACGAGTCTAGGCATCTCGAACGAAATTGGGCATGAATGTTGGACCTCTCATTCTATTCATTTCACAGAATGATGGGGACGCCAAACGGGCTTCTTCTACCTTTAGTCCTCACCTTGTGCAATGTAGAAGGTAAAAAACTACAGACAAGAAGGAGTAAATGATGACCTAAATGTCCCTTTCCTTGTAATGTTGTATTTTTTACCCAGCATCAATGTAGAAGGTGTTGTCTCTATTACCCAGCATCAATGTAGAAGGTAACAAATACAGACAAGAAGGAGTAAATGATGACCTAAATGTCCCTTTCCTTGTAATGTTGTATTTTTTACCCAGCATCAATGTAGAAGGTATTGTCTCTATTACCCTGCACCAATGTAGAAGGTAACAAATACAGACAAGAAACGAGTAAATGATGACCTAAATGTCCCTTTCCTTGAAGTATTATCTCTATTACCTTTTACCATAAATAACACCAGTTGATATGACTAAACAAAGGAGATACCACGGGAAGTCAATTGTTTCATTCGTCCATACATATACATTAGCTTGTCTTCTCCCGCTCCATGTAGTATAATTATTGTCTATTATAAACCTGTAATCATGAATAACCCCAATTGATATGACTTGATTAACTAAGAGGACACCAAAGGACAGTCAAAGGCTTCGTTAGCTTGTCTTCTCGATTGTGGTTCCATTGTACAGTTGAAATCAAATATCCACCTAACATTTCCTGCCATCATAATCAATACCTTGGTAGTAAAAGAGCAACAAATAATAATAATAACATATGACAACACATAATAACACATGATAATTCTAATCGAGGGGGCTGCTTGCGTTGAGAGAATGAGGTGTTGTATGATTATATTATTTTGATGTGGTCGGTACTGATTTCTTTTCGTACCATAAATACAACCATGGGAGGAGGAAATTTTATGTGGACTTTTGTTGAAAATTTGGGAAATACCATGACTCACTGATTGAAAGGGATGACGTGAGGCAAGAAGGTAAGAATAATTCACATCTTTACTTTTTGTACTGTACAGTCGGCGGCAAAAGTCCTGTCGCCTCACTTGCTTCACCAAGGCACGCAATGTTCATCGCCTCGAGATTATTAGGTGTAGAAAACATGTGTATTTCTCGAGTCCATGAACACTGTGCGTCTCGGTGAAGCAGGTGAGGCGACAGGACTTCTGCCGCCGACTGTACCAGGCGACGATATCTGTACGTACACTCACGTCACTATCGGATGGGTGGTGGTGGAGGTAGTAGTAGTAGTGGTGGGTGTAATAGTGGTGTAATCTGGTACCTACGGACGGGTATATTAGTGGCAGGGGTTGAGGGAGGAAGCAGCAGTACCTACACAGACGACGGCAAATTATGAGAACCTCCACGCTACTCTTCGCGCTCCTCGGTGGGTCCCCTCAGTAGCCTACTTCCTTGGCTCATTCATTTTCATTCACAACAATTCACGAGGTCGTTTATTTTCAGTGAATTCGAGGGATACTGTTTACTTGCCAACAACACTTCAACAAATCAGACTCTTCTAAACGTAGACTTACAATTAATAATAGGTAGTCCGTTTACTGAATCAAGATATTATGTGCTCCAGTCGTCCTATTCCCATACCCCTCCCTCCATTCCTCCTTCACACACACACACACACACACACACACACACACACACACACACAAACACACACACATTAACCAGATATAATAATTGTTTATTTGTCTTTGTGGGAATTGTGTGGCTAACTGGACACTTTGGTGGTATACAGGGGCAGGTTTGTGTCAACTTGGTGCTGGCCAGTTCTATGACGCCATCTACTCAGATAATGGTATTGGGTGGCGGGGAAACTATGGAGATCAAGATAACTGTGCTGACTCCTCCAATGGGGCTGCTTACGCCTACGCCCTCCAGTTTAAGGTAAGGCTGGTTGGTCACTGGGCAGGTTTGGGTCTAACTAGTTGTACTTTCCCTACTTATACTTTCCCTCCCAACGCCCTCCAGTTTAATTAAGGTAAGGCTGGGCAGGTTTGGGTTTAACTAGTTGTACTTTCCCTACTTATACTTTCCCTCCCAACGCCCTCCAGTTTAATTAAGGTAAGGCTGGGCAGGTTTGGGTTTAACTAGTTGTGCACTTTGGGTCAATATTTATTCTTTCCTATTCCGTGACACAACATGAATCTGTACCAAACTTGTGTCTCACTCTTCCCGAATCATCCATACACTTCAGTTGGTAGAGATTCATATCATAATAATCTCGGGTCAGGACAGAATTAATGACCCCCAGTGTAAAATACAAACTAAAATACAATCATGTAACACTCCTCTCCCCACGCTAGGAAAAGGGTATTCCGATGAGTGTCTGGCAAATATTCTGAAACGTAGATTAAAGATACTGAAAATTATTTTGAAATAAGAACTCTACTGTGTTATATTCGATAACAAAAAAAAAATTTAGTATGTGTGTTTTTATTTGTGACAGTATGAGACTCTGGACAAGGTGGACAACACTGGAGGTAACTCAGTAAAGCTCTTCTGTAAAGATGGTAACGGTACCATTACCAACTATGTGACCAGCCTTGAGGGAGATTACGGTGACTGGATGGGTACGTATACGTGTGTTTGTTGGTAGGCTACCCATATCAGTCTGTCACATAATTATAGTCCTATCGTCCTATCTCTGTCTTAGCTTTTTATGTTGCTTATGTTATAATGTGAATGTATGTATGTATGTCTGGTATGATCACTTTCTGTCAGACTTCTCTCATATCTCAACATCATCAAACTTCTGGGGTGTAGGCTATGTGAGGTTCTACCTGAAGTTCTTAGTCTAACTTCTTTCAGTATAAAATAAAAGCACTTAGGACGAACTTTTATTATCCACGTTTCACTAGTGCTTCTTCAAACCTTTAATATATATATATATATAAGTTATTAATAGAGGCTTCAGCTGAAATAGTGTTTCTTTTCTAATGCAATCTGTTTGTTCCTGTTTACGTTATGTTATAATATTTGTCTGTTATGTTCTTGTTGAAAATCATCTTCCTCTTAGTTCGTCCACTATATATTTATTACCATTTCTTTTCTACAGGTATATACTCTTGTCCTGGTGGAGGTTTCATCAATGGTTTCCGTCTGCGAGTGTTCCCAGATCAAGGGACTTTTGGTGATGACTTTGCCGTTGATAACATCGAGGTGTCCTGTAGTGACGGTACCATTTTGAACGGTATGGACGGTATCAACCCTCAACCATCAGCCCATCAAACTAAGCATCAGGTAAGTGGTTATATTCATGGCATCATATGAAACATCAAGACCATCGTATGTCCGGAGCATCTAAGGAAAGTGGTTACATTAGCTGCTACGTTCGTCCCCATACAAATTGTTATGAAGTTTATGCCGTCGTTTTACAGTCTGCATCTTATTTTTTTACAATATAAATCATAAAGTAAAATTTTTGGTAACAGATAATTTCATGATAGCTAAGAGATTATGAGAACAAACGTAGGCTACCCCATATGTATAGGCCTAGTAGTAAAATAGTAGCGATATATGGGTGACAGTTACCGTAGACCTTTCATGGGTTTCTGAAAGAAGGAACTGTATGGGGGAAAGGATGATCAACCTTGGCTGTGGTCAGTATGTTGTCACGGGTTAAGAAATAGAGAGCTAAAAGGTATGTCACGGGTTTAGAAATAGAGAGCCAAAAGTTATGTCACACGTTCAAAAATAGAGAGCTAAAATGTATGTCACACGTTCAGAAATAGAGAGCCAAAAGGTATGTCACGGGTTTAGAAATAGAGAGCTAAAAGTTATGTCACACGTTCAGAAATAGAGAGCTAAAAGGTATGTCACGGGTTTAGAAATAGAGAGCCAAAAGTTATGTGACGGGTTCAGATATGAGAGCCATTCCCTTTCCATAAACAACACTTGGTTCAGTACTTTGTGTTTACATTATATACTTCCTCTATTCCTACTACAGACGACAGGGGAAGGTGGAGTGATGGAGGCGGTAAGGGCCAGACTCCGTTCATCACCAGAAAGTAAGTAAAGAGAGGAGAGGCTGCTGACACTACATACATACATACATAAATGTGTGTGTGTGTGTGTGTGTGTGTGTGTGTGTGTATACTTTAGACTGGTTGGCTAAGGTTGTCGTGTGTGTGTGTGTGTGTGTGTGTGTGTGTGTGTGTGTGTGTGTGTGTGTGTGTGTGTGTGTGTGTACTTTAGACTGGTTGGCTAAGATTGTCGTGTGTGTGTGTGTGTGTGTGTGTGTGTGTGTGTGTACTTTAGACTGGTTGGCTAAGGTTATCGTTCGTGTGTGTTACAGGGGAGACAAGACTGAATGGTGAGTGGGGTACCTTCGTCTACTGTTCGCCTGGGATGAAGGTGGCTGGAATCAGGACAGTGGTGGATCAGGGACATACCTTCGGGGACGATGCTGGCCTTACTGACGTCACTCTCTACTGCATCTAATAAGTTACAATGATATCTTTCTTGACTGACTGACTAGAGTGCTTTCTTTGTATCTGTTACCTCATTTAGCTAAAAACCCAACCATTATTTCCCTTCATATAAATACCATACAGTGATTATATATAGCATAAGAGGAAATATCTCTACAAAATTGTCAATCATTGCTAATTTGTGTAAACGGTTTTAGTGGTTTGTGTTGATAGGATTTCAATTATGGGAAAAAAAATTATACGACTATGAAAAGAGAATGAAAAGGGTGTCTGATATTTTGAAGTTGCCCTGTCGTTCTGTTCAGATTGCTGTGATGATTTTAATATGTTCAACTACAGGAAACGAATGAAAAGCCAGCTGAATAAAGTATGGATTTTTTTTTTTTGTACCGTTTGATTAACCACGTGTAATGGGTGATTTCAATTTTTTTATATTCATATGGTAAGAGAAGATGACGGCTTTCTGTACCAACGAAGAAGTAAAAATATATATATATATATATATATATATTGGAGAAAGATAAACAAATTGCTTCTTGTCCCTCACTCTCTCCACCACTCCCTCTCGTTTCCTCCTTCCCTCCACCACTCCCTCTTGTCCCTCCTTCCCTCCACCACTCCCTCTTGTCCCTCCTTCCCTCCACCACTCCCTCTCGTCCCTCCACCACTCCCTCTCGTTTCCTCCTTCCCTCCACCACTCCCTCTCGTCCCTCCTTCCCTCCACCACTCCCTCTCGTCCCTCCACCACTCCCTCTCGTTTCCTCCTTCCCTCCACCACTCCCTCTCGTTTCCTCCTTCCCTCCACCACTCCCTCTCGTTTCCTCCTTCCCTCCACCACTCCCTCTCATTTCCTCCTTCCCTCCACCACTCCCTCTCGTCCCTCCTTCCCTCCAACACTCCTTCTCGTTTCCTCCTTCCCTCCACCACTCCCTCTCGTTTCCTCCTTCCCTCCACCACTCCCTCTCGTCCCTCCACCACTCCCTCTCGTCCCTCCTTCCCTCCACCACTCCCTCTCGTTTCCTCCTTCCCTCCACCACTCCCTCTCGTTTCCTCCTTCCCTCCACCACTCCCTCTCGTCCCTCCACCACTCCCTGTCAGTAATTCCGGTCCATTAGCCTCCCCGTGTTCTCCTCTTCATAAAGAACACATCCTGTTCCTCTTCATTCCCATTTCCTGCTCTCTCCTCCATCATCTCTCTTTCTCTCTTTCTGGACTCTCAATTTGTCTGTCTGTCTGTCATCGTCTACTGTCTGTCTCCATCTGTCTTAAGTAGGGGACAGGCTTGGGGGGGGGGACTGGGGGGGTGTGGGAATAGGGGGACAGGCTTAGGGTGGGTAGAAAGTCTGTCCCCTAACCCCCCCCCCCAAGCCTGTCCCCCTACTCCCGCATCTCCCAAAACCCCCCCGCACCCCCCTAAACCCCCCCCCCCAAGCCTGTCCCCATATTCCCGCACCTCCTTAACATTCTTATCTTCCTTTCTTTCTAGATGTCTTCATTTTTCCCTTACGTTTTGCATTACCTTTACCAAACAAGTTGAAATGAGGCTGTATTTTATATATATATATATATATACAGTATATATATATATATATATATATATATATATATATATATATATATATATATATATATATATATATATATATATATATATATATATATATATATATATATATATATATATATATATATATTTACGTTTCCGTATATGGTTCTCTGTTTCTATTATCTTGGAATTAAAAAGGTGACAATTATTGCTCTTTTTTTTACGGTATGGAAATATGTACATCATTATAGTTTTCCTCCTTCTTCATCTGTGTTGGTAAATCATCTGGAGCAATTGATTCCTCCAAACTAGGGGGGGGGGGGGTTTGGGGGGGGGTATGGGAGTAGGGGGACAGGCTTGGGGGGGGGGTTAGGGTGGTGCGGGAATAGGGGACAGGCTTTCTACCCACCCCAAGCCTGTCCCCCTATTTCCTCTTCTATTTCAATGTTGTTTTTAACTTACTGGTGGTTGTCTGTGTTCTGCCTCACATCCTTATTATTGTCTGCTTTCATTCTCCTTTCCTATACCCATCTGAATATTTTGCTTCCTGTCTGAATAGCAAGTGCCTCCTGTCCTTCCCTGTTTTACCTACTTTTTTTTTCCCCTACTTTCCTTCTTGAGTTATTTTCTTCCTAGCTCCCTTCATTCTTTTGTTCCTATCTTTCCTTCATCCCTTTTCTTATCCATTTTTCGTTTCCTTTCTTCCTCCCTCATCTTTCGTTCCCTTCTTCCTTCCTACCATCTTTCCTTCCCTTCTTTCCTCCCTCATATTTAGTTCCCTTCTTCCTTCCCTCACTCCTTCCTTTTTGTGTTGCCCTCTTCCCTCCCTCCTTCACTTCCTTCCTTCCTTGCAGTGTTTCTGAGGGGAAGTGACCGTGCACAGCCAAGACAAGGCCAACTATCCCCCAAAACCCCTCCTGAGAGCAAGCCAAACCAACCAACCAACCAGCCAGTTCGACCCTCACCTCACTCACACTCTCTCCTCACACACACTCTCTCGTCACCTATACTCGCCTATACTCATGGCCTTACAAACATAGGCTATATCTACATATTGACTTACAAATACACCTTTATTCTTATTCAGTGTGTGACATTTTTTAATATTACGTGGTGTTGCAATCCTTCTTCACTTTAGCGCCCCCTCCCCACACACTTTCCTACCCTAGTGTCCTCTCTCTCTCTCTCTCTCTCTCTCTCTCTCTCTCTCTCTCTCTCTCTCTCTCTCTCTCTCTCTCTCTCTCTCTCTCTCCTCTACTCCCAGATTTCACGGGTGACCGCCTTGTCTGGCGTTCAGCCTGAGTGATGCCGTAACACAACACAGCACAAACCACGCAACACAACGCAACTCAAACCACGCAACACAACAACCACGACGAACACAAACCACGCAACACAACATATCACAACAAACGTAACACAAACCACGCAACACAACATATCACAACAAACGTAACACAAACCACGCAACACAACATATCACAACAAACGTAACACAAACCACGCAACACAACAACATATCACAACAAACGTAAGACAAACTACGCAACACAACAACATATCACAACAACAAACGCAACATAACACAAACCACCACATTATGTCACAACACAACACAATATAATTCTTCCACATTATTACAAAACAACACAACATCACCATAATATACAGCAGAGAACCAGAAGTCAGCGTCATCACCCTCTATAATAAGGAAGGACATGGGTGGGAAGTTGACAGAGTATATAGTAGACATAAAGGCCCACAGGAAACCAAAGGAAGGGGTAACAGGAGAAGGGAGGGAATGACATGAGACACATACAGACAGAGACATTGGCTGACAACACCATGCACCATTATCAACATTAATACCAGTACCAACACACACACACACACACACACACACAGAGCAGATATAATGACGGTGTGATACAATGGCAGAGACTCCCTTGGCTCAGCGGTGTGTGAAATCGTCTGACAGGAGCACGGAGAGTTAGGAGGAGGAGGAGGAGGAGGGGAGGGGGTCAAGGAGGGAAGGGAAAGGAGTGAGGAGGAGAGGGAAGGAGACGGGGGAAAGGAGTGAGGATGGGAGGAAGGGAGAGGAGGAGACGGGGGAAGAAGTGAGGGTATGAGGAAGGAAGGGAAGGAGATGGGGGAAGGAGTGAGAGTGAGAGGAAAAAAGAGGAGGAGATGGGGGTAGGAGTGAGAGTGAGAGGAAGGGAGGGGGTTGAGAGAGGGAAAGAGTGAGAGGAAGGGAGAGTGAAAGTAAGAGGAAGGGAGGAGAGGAGATGGGGGAAGGAGCGACAGTGAGAGGAAGGGAGGGGGTCGAGGGAATGAAAGAGTGACAGTGAGAGGAAGGGAGAGGGTCGAAGGAGGGAAAGAGTGACTGAGGTAGACTGGACGGGGAGGAAAGGGAGAAAAGAGAGTGAGTGTGAGAACGGAGGGAAAAGAGAATGAAATAGTGAATGAAGACAAGAAGACAAAGAAAGGATAAACAAAACAGAGGTAAGGGACCCTGTGATGTAGTCAGAAAAATTGTAGATAAATGAGTCCTTCAAATATTGCCATGAAACACACACACACACACTTATAGGGAAGGAGCTTGTTTTGGTGGCATGGTTAGGAGGAAACAGAAGAAGCCTCCACAATTTTCAAACACGATCACAGGGTCCTTAATTAAATGGGATCAAGCCGAGAGAAAAGAAGAGTAACAATGAAAGGAGTTAAGGGGTTTTTAGTATCGTTTTGATACATTGGAGTGCCTTCATTCCAGTCTAAAGTATGCCAGGAAAACAGGACCAGATGAACAAAAATAATGGTGTTCTGTTGTTGCTTGGAATAATAGTTTGGAGGAATCAGTTGTTCTAGATTTATCAACACTATAATATATACTATCCCCTTAACTCAGGACACCTTGAAAACAAAACAAAACAAACAAGTTAAAATGTATACAAGAGAGAGGGTTGACGGGACAAAGGATAGGAAAGGAGAGGAAGGAGGGGGTCTAGACTCTTGCCATCCTTGTCCCACCTTGACGTGAAACCCGGAGACTTTGGCTACTCTTTGACCGACCACTTTTCCGCCTCACGCTTAACACACCACTTTTTTTCTCCTCCTACTTCTCCTCCTTTTCTTCTTTCCATTTTTTCTTCCTCCACTTCCTTCAACAACCCCTCCTCCTCCTCCTCCTACAGCCCCTCCATCTCCTTCTCCATCCCCTCCTTCTCCTCCTTTTCTTCTTTCCATTATTTTTTCTTCTTCCTCCTCCTCCTTCTTCTTATTCCCATTTTTTCTTCCTTCCCCTTTTTCTTGAGGTGTTCTGAAGGAAGTGAGTGAAAGAAGGTGGGTTAATTTTTCACCCACTCAAGTTGGATGGTATTTTGTGTAGTAAATTTTTTCACCTCTTTTTCTTCATTCATTTTCATTTTTTCATTCTGTTACGACTCTCATCAGTGTTCGAGATCCGGTTTTGGTGGAAGGGAGACTGATGGAAAGGGGATGATGGGTGGGTTCTGAAGGTGAGGTGCTAGGAAAAGATATAGGGAGAGGAGGAGAAACTGTCGGTCGGGGGGGAGGGACTGAAAATAAAATAGTGGAAATAAGATAGGGAGAGGAGGTAGCCTATAGAAGATTATGTAGAAAAGGCAAGAGAGTGGAGACAGAGGAAGCACAAAGGGGACGAAACAGAGATAATACGAGACGGGGAGAGGATTACCTGTGAGAACGTAAGAGAGAGAGAGAAAAGTAAGCGAGAAGGTGAGGAGAACCTATATGTAGTGAATGGTAAAAGAAAACAAAGAGAGGGAGTGAGTGAGTGAGTGAGTGAGTGAGGGTGAGGAAATACTGGGAGGGTGATACTAAAATCGTGAAATATTTTTATCGCTAACACCGCCGCACCACCTGGGAAAACACCCCTCAACAAATTGCTTTTCCAGGCAATATATAATTTTACAATATAAACAATAAACGATGTAGTTCAGATTAAAAAAAAATGATGGATAAAAATATTTGGTTATTCGAACTTTTCCAAAAATCAATGAAAAAGCAATTTGGTTCAATTAAAACTTGTGCAGTAATAAAAGCTCTTGGGACCCCGAGGCTAAAAGAGTGCTATCCAGAGAGTCTCAGAGGACAGTTTCTACTTCAATGTGTTGTCTGTACCAAGAGTCAGAAAATGAATCAACAGTCAAAAGAAAATACAGTGTCATATTTACTTCCAAAAAGGAAATGCAAAACGGAGATGAGTAAGCAATGACAGATGAGAATACGGATGTGAGGAGAACAAGAGAGGAGAGGATGGAGAGAGGGAGAGAAAGGGAGGAAAAGAGGGAGAGAAAGGGAGGAAAAGAGGGAGGGAAAGGGAGGAAAAGAGGGAGGGAAAGGAACCGACCAAGAAATGTGATGGAAACGACGACCAATGAGCAGAAGAAAGAGTGAGGCGACGAGTGAGGAGGACATTTCCAGCCATCTCCCCTTCCTTCCTTCCCTCCCTTCCACTTTTATCAACAAAGACCCCCATACTTCCCCTCCTCTCATAAAATAGGACAGACGACGCCGTGGTAAGTGGCCGCCCTGGAGATAACACACTACTGGGCCATGTGTAAAGACAGCACACACACACACACACACACACACATGTATGGATGGTATTTGGTAACAATGTGTAAAGGCAGGACACACACACACACACACACACACATGTATTGTTGGTGTTTGGTAACCATGTGTAAAGACAGCACACACACACACACACACATGTATAGATGGTGTTTTGTAACCATGTGTAAAGGCAGGAAAACACACACACACACACACACACACACATGTATGGATGGTATTTCGTAACAATGTGTAAAGGCAGGACACACACACACATACACACACATGTATGGATGGTATTTGGTAACCATGTGTAAAGACAGCACACACATACACACACACACACACACACACACACAAACACACACACACACATGTATGGTTGGTGTTTGGTAACCATGTGTAAAGACAGCACACACACACACACACATGTATGGTTGGTGGCACACATACATACTTAGGCTACGTACACATCATATATAGATAACCTAAGTTACAGCAATAGTGAATATACTTAAACATCTTCTGATTTATATACTTACGACCTTACTTGGCCTCAGTAGTAGAGAAGAGAAGAGGTAGTAGAGAAGGAGGGAAGAGGAAATAGGGGAGAGAAAAGGTAGTAGAGAAGGAGGGAAGAGGAAATAGAGGAGAGAGGAGATAGTAGAGAAGGAGGGAAGAAGAAATAGAGAAGAGAAGAGGTATTAGAGAAGGAGGGAAGAAGAAATAGAGGAGAGAGAAGGAGAGAGGAGGTATAAGTAGATGAGAGAGAGAAGAAGGTAGCCTACCATAGTGTAGTAACCTATATCTGGTAAGAGTATAGGTTATATAGGTGACACTAACCCCACCTCACCAGTATAAACAACAACACCACCACTACCACCATCACCAACACCAACAACAACAACAACAACAACAATAGGATCACTCTGGCACCACGCATCATCAACCCAACAAAAAAAACAAAAAAAAGGGGGACATCCAAGCTAGATTTATAGGATGTGTTAAAGTGATCTATTGCTAGCTACCCTACCCTCCTCCCTATACTGTATACCTTAACCTATACCTTACCCTTACCCTTACCTAACCTATTCTCTCTCTTGTGTGTGTGTGTGTGTGTGTGTGTGTGTGTGTGTGTGTGTGTGTGTCTCTCTCTCTCTCTCTCTCTAGCTCAAGTGTTCTCTCTCTCTCTCTCTCTCTCTCTCTCTCTCTCTCTCTCTCTCTCTCTCTCTCTCTCTCTCTCTCTCTCTCTCTCTCTCTCACACACACACACACACACGGATACCGGTACGTTTGTGTATAGATTCACACTGATAATAATGTATGGGACACACACACACACACAGGGAGATAAAGTGTGTGTGTGTGTGTGTGTGTGTGTGTGTGTGTGTGTGTGTGTGTGTGTGTGTGTGTGTGTGTGTGTGTGTGTGTGTGTGTGTGTGTGTGTGTGTGTGTGTGACCCCAGAAGAAGCTGTGACTCACTGGAACATTACACAGGTTTAAGATAGATCATTCCAGTCCAGGGTCTTTGTTGGCTCTAAGGGCTAATGGTGGGGTGGGGGTGGGGGTGGGGGTCGTTTTGGGGGGTGCAAGGGGGCGGGTTTTTTTTTTTTTTTTTTTGGGGGGGGGCAGGGTGCGTTTGGGGGGGCAAGGGTGCGTTTTTGGGGGGAAGGGGTGCGTTTGGGGGGGCAGGGGTGCGTTTTTTTGGGGGAAGGGGTGTGTTTGGGGGGAGGGGGCGCTTAGGGGGACATAGGAGGCAACAGAGATAAGGAAAGGGGGATAGGAGAGGGAAAGGAAGGAGAGATGATAGGAGGAAGGGAGGGAGTAGAAAGTGAGAGGGAGGGAAGTAGAAAGTGAGAGAGAGGAGAGTAGAAGTGAGAGGGAGGGAGAGGAAAGTGAGAGGGAGGAGATTATAGGTACAGGAGGAGAGAGGAAAGTAAGGGGAAATATAAAGGAGAGGGATAGGAATGGAAATAGTAAGTGGGCAATGATGAAATAAAGGGGAAAGGTGGGGGAGAGGAGGGAGAGGAATGGGGGGGGGGAGTGTGGAGGATTGAGGAGGGAGAGGAGTGGGGGTATTGGTGGTGGAGAAGTTGGTGGAGAACTAGAGGGTTGGAGGAGAGGACTGAACGACTGATGGAGGATGAATGATGGAGGAAGATTGAAGGAGGAAGAATGATGGAGGAAGAATGATGGAGGAAGAATGATGGAGGAAGATTGATGGAGGAAGAAGAATGGAGGAAGAATGATGGAGGAAGAATGATGGAGGAAGAATGATGGAGAAGATTGATGAGGAAGATTGATGGAGGAAGAATGATGGAGGAAGATTGATGGAGGAAGAATGATGGAGAAAGATTGATGGAGGAAGACTGATGGAGGAAGATTGATGGAGGAAGATTGATGGAGGAAGAATGATGGAGGAAGAATGATGGAGGAAGAATGATGGAGGAAGAATGATGGAGGAAGGGAGGCTGAAGGTAATAAAGATGGAATGAGCAATATAAGACTGAGACTAAAAAGTGTAAAAAAAAAAAATCATGAAGACTTATTTGACGAAAGGGGAACTGGAACGTATGACTGGAAAATACTGGAAGGAGATGGATGGATGGTCTTGGCTAATAACAGAAAAAGGAAAACTGGAATTGGTTTGCAAGAGAATAAAAACTGGAATTGGTTTGTAACAGAAGGAAAATTGGAATTGGTTTGTAACAAAAGAATAAAAACTGGAATTGGTTTGTAACAGACAGAAGAAGAAAAAACTGGAATAAGTTCGTAACAGAAGAAGAAAAAACTGGAATAAGTTTGTAACAGAAGAAGATAAAACTGGAGAGTGAAAGGAGTTGATAAAATGACAAAAAAAAATAATTTGGAAGAGGCTGGAAGATAACGAAAATAAATGAAAAATAGAAGCAATAAAAAAAAAAGTGTAAGTAGGGGATAATGTATAAGAGTGAAATGAACTGGAAAAAAATAAAGATGAAATTTTTTGAAAAATGCTGCATGGAAGATGACGAAAGATATTGTGGATATATATATAAAAAAAATACACAGAGATGAAGTGAGACGATGATAAATAAAGGAGATGATGATAATGGACGAGGAGAGTGATGGAGGAGAGGGAGAGAGAGAGAAAGAAGGGAGGGAGGGAGGGAGAAAAGGAGGAAGGGAGGGAGTTAGAAAAGAAGGGAGGGATGGAGAGGAATGATGAGGAGAGAAGAGAAAAAAGAAGGAAGGGAGGGAGGGAGAGAGAAAGGAAGGATGGAGGGAGAGAGAAAAGAAGGGATGGAGGGAGAGAGAAAGGACGGGAGGGAGGGAGAGAGAAAGAAGGAAGGGAGAGGAGGGAGGGAGGGAGAGGAAGTGAGAACGATAAAGGTGGGACTGGGAAAGGGAATGAGAGAAATAGAGAGGTGGGAAGAGGACGGGAGAGTGAAGAGAGAGAGGGGGAGTGAGAGGGAGGGAGAAAGAAGGGGAGGATGAGAGGAGTAAATGCAGGAGGAGTGAGAGGGAGAAGGGAGGGGTGAAAAGGAGGAGGAGGAGGGTATGGGGTAAGAGGGAGAGGGTGAGTGAGAGGGAGAAGGGAGAGAAAGTGAAAGGGAGAAGGGAGATAAAGTGAGAGGGAGAGGGAGAGGGGGAGTGAGAGGGAGAAGGGAGAGAAAGTGAGAGGAAAAGGGGGAGGGAGAGGGGGAGTGAGAGGGAGAGGGGGAGTGACAGGGAGGGAGGGAGAGGGGGAGTGAGAGTGTGAAGGAGATAAAGTGAGAGGAGAGGGGGGAGTGAGAGGGAGAAGGGAGAGAAAGTGAGAGGAAAAGTGGGAGGGAGAGGGGGAGTGAGAGGGAGAGGGGGAGTGACAGGGAGGGAGGGAGAGGGGGAGTGAGAGTGTGAAGGGAGATAAAGTGAGAGGAGAGGGGGGAGTGAGAGGGAGAAGGGAGAGAAAGGGAGAGGGAAAGGGGGAGTGAGAGGGAGAAGGGAGAGAAAGTGAGAGGGAGGGAGGGAGGGAGAGGAAGAAGGGAGAGAAAGTGAGAGGGAGGGAGGGAGGGAGGGAGGTTCCGTTTGTCCTTCTTAATTGTGCTTTTTATTGGATGAAAGAGGCAAGATTGACGAGATGTGGGAGGGAGAGTGAGAGGGAGAGGAAGAAGAGGAGGAGAAGAGGAAAAGGAGATAAGAAGAAGAGAAGAAATAGAGATGGAAAGGAAGGATGGATGAAGAGGAAGAGGAAGAAGATATTGAAATAAAAGTGTAGATGGAATGGAGGAAGAGGATAAGAAGAAAAAGGAGAGACGAATAGGTGGAAAGAAAGAAGGGAAGGAGAAAGAATGGAGAGAAGGAATAGAGGGGAAGGGAAAGAACGAAGAGAAGGAATAGAGAAATGAGGAAGAATGTGGAAAACGGAAAGGGAAGGAGAAGAAACGAACGAAAAAGGGAAATACAAGAGAGAACAATAAATGGAGAGGGAACAGGAGGAGGAGAAAGAGGAAACTAAAATTATCATACACACAGTCACATCATTCTATAATAAAAAATACATACATACATACATACATTCATACATACATGAAGAGAAACAGGAGACCAAACCTATCATACACACAGTCACATTATGCTATATTTAAAAATACATAATTATACATATATACATACATATATTCATACATACATACATGCATACTGTACACGGACCCACATTCACAGTCACAGTTGTATATTCACACATGACCGTAACACACACACACACACACACACAAGAAATGCAGCACAAACACACGGGACGACCTACGAGAGAGAGAGAGAGAGAGAGAGAGAGAGAGAGAGAGAGAGAGAGAGAGAGAGGAGGGTCGAGAACAAAGGGAGGAAGGAAGGAAGGAAGGAAGGAAGCAATAAAGGAGAGGAGGGATTACCATGATAGGCACGTGAGGAGGTGGGGGGTGGAGGGGGGGAGGGAGGGAAGGAGGTAGGGGGGGAGAGGAGAGGGGTAGTACTATTTAGAGAGAGAGAGAGAGAGAGAGGGGGGGTAGTTACACACCAAACAACAAAGACTGTAGGAGAGAGAGAGAGAGAGAGAGAGAGAGAGAGAGAGAGAGAGAGAGAGAGAGAGAGAGAGAGAGTGTGTGTGTGTGTGTGACCTTATAAATATATAGGCTAGAGGTTCACTGTGAAAAAGTAGTTAGTTAGTCTGTTGATGTTTATAATTATCTACTTGTTGTGAGTGAATACTTGCTTTTGAGGATCGATTTAGAGATAGCAAGTAAGAAGGTAGGATTATTATTGAGTGAAATAGTTTCTTTATGCATATTCACTTGATATTTGGATTCGGTAAAGATATTACTGTATATAAAATGGCTTTAAGTTTACTATATGGTTTAGAGTTCATTAAATTATTTGTATAAATGTTCACACACACACACACACACACACACACACACACAAACAGGCAGACATAACACACACACACACACATACACAAACAGGCAGACATAACACACACACACACACACACACACTCATACAAGCCCAGACAGACAAACAGACAGCTAGCCACAAAGGGGTAAGCATTCATGAGAAGGATATATTATTGTGTGACTTTCCCTGTGCCTTGTTAAGGATAATGGGTTGGCAGTGCTGTCCAACCACGAGTTGAAGAGGAGGCTCCCTGTTGGGTATTGTGTTCATGGTTGAAATGCTGCCAGGGAAGAAGGAGGAGAAGAGAGAGTGTTTATCTATATGTATACTTGTAGAGGACAAACTAGAAGAGTCAGAGTGGGCATTGCAGTGGTGAGTCAGATGTTTAGTTGTTAAAGCTAGCAGAACTGGTAGATGTACAGTCGCGGTCAAATATAATCATCCATATAGGGGTATCTCACGTAAGAGTTTGACAGCTTCCCTCTGTTCCTTAGATGATAAACTTTCCAATAAATAGGTTAACTACCATCTTTTAATTTATTACAAGCAGCTACGCACTACTTAAACCAATAACATCATATGTGAACGTGAAAACATTAGACAGTAAATTGTTTGAGATACCCATATGTGAATGATTATTATTGACCGCGACTGTATATATGAAAAACTGGCAAGTGCGTGTGTGTTAGCTGCCTTGTGTTGTTGGTACATTGACAAGTGGACAGTTAGTTAGTTTCGCCTTGTCATCACAGAACCGAGTCACAAAATTCACAATACAGTTCAAGTTCTTTCATTTGTATTGTAACCAAATATGATTTATTCTGAAATGGGTTCTCGAATCTTAGTCAGTCAGGAATTGAAGCCTACAACAATCCACAGATAAAAGGAAACACGACAATAGTAAGAGAAAAAGAAATATGTGTTTATGATCAATAGCTGTGCAGGAGAGGGGGGGAATCTTCGTGTGAGCAGCGTGAGAGGAGACCACAAGGCCAAAAATTACAGCCTTAGCGACTGTAGCAAATCATCACATACAACCACCAGTTACTGCATCACCACCATGTTTGCCTGGTATAGTTTGTTAGAAGGGATCCCGGGGAGGGAGAGTATATATAGATGGACACGAAGCTCCCCTGCAGAGAAAACAAACAAAACAATGTGTATCTGTAATATATTTTGGTGGAACGTGTTATTGTGTGTTGTACGAGGAGTGGTTAATGTGTGTTATTGTGTGTGTGTGATGCAAGAAGTGGTGGAGTGTCATGGGATGTGTGTGTGTGTGTGTGTGAGATCAAGTGTTTGGTGTGTGTGTTGTGCTTCTTTGAGGTACACAATGAATGTAATGAGATGAGAAATGACGTATACGATGTGCTATAATTATATGGTATGCAAGATGGAGTGTATCGTGTGTGTTGTGTGTGGTTTGTATGCCATTAAAGACAAAAC
>JAWQEG010001032.1:0-75256 GCA_033782935.1 Petrolisthes cinctipes | reverse complement strand
CCCCAATATATATTTTATATAATTTATTCGGAAAAACTTCAGCAGAAATTAAGATACTGATCCAAAAAGTCTTGCTTGCCAAATTTAAAGGGGAGTTAGGTTATGGAAGGCAGCCTTTAATTATTCTGACTGGGACTGTTTCTGCTACTCAATTGCTTCCTTTATCTTCTCCCTCGACTTCTCATCCTCCCCTTCTCTTCCCTTTGACTTCTCATCGTATTAATCACTTCCCCTTCGTATTGCTCTTCCATCATGAGTTTTTAACATGATAATGCTGAGTTATATTATCAACTCCATCCTTAGAGAATAATATAGACAGTTACTTGTTCCTTTATAATTCCCCCTTGCACCGTAAACCGAAAGGACTATGTTCCTGTAATTTATCTGATTGTGTGTGTCTAATAAACTGTATACTATGTATATCTGTATACCGATGTATTGTAATGCATATCTTTCCTCAATTTTGGTATATTCATTTCACCTATCTTTGACTGCAGCCTTCACACATAATTATAGAGCTTTTTAAATGAATTTAGTATTTCTTTGATAACTTGCATGAAAGTTATCATTGAATTATTTGATGCAATATTTGCTTTCGTTCCTAATTTCTGTAAACTTCTCATGAAAAAGTTGGCAGTGATGTTATGAAAATTTTGTCTTAATGACTACCCTATTTTATTATAAGAATTTTCATTAGCTAAAATAACTAATACCGATATACCATTTTGCACTGTGTATATGTAAGTTAAACATAACTGCATTCCAGAATACCAGAGCAGGTGGATCCTTTACATGTGCATTATTCCTCGTGGGGATATTCATTGTGAAGTATTGCATTAATGGTCGGTATATCACTAGAGTTGCATAGGAATTCCGTACTTATAGGATGCGTGGTAATCCGTATTTGAGCGAGTCTGCTGGGACTGTTGGAAAACAATAAAAAAAACACACACAAAAAAACATACACACGATTGCTAAATACTGGAAGCAAAAATGTAGGCCGAAATGGATCGGTAGGAATGCACTTTGAAATTCCAGGGCCGGAATGTGAAGTGACAGAATTAAATCTGCGACCAGCCATTGCCAGCTAGCTGTGTCGTGTTTACACTATTTATTAACAAAATCACAAGCTATTTTGGTGTACATAGACAATAGACAAGAGTGTGTGGTTCCCTCTCTCGCCCACACACTTGGAACAACGTGTGATTGAGCCAACTAGAGGGCGAGTGACTCCTCCAAATAGTGTATAAATAGAAGCTACCTTAATTTACGAGTAGGGATCTGCTTTTCGCATTGTCTGGAGGGCTAAGTACAATACTGATAACTCATAAACGCTCACAACTAACAAAGGTGACTGACGAATAATTAAATCTGACCACAAGTTCAACATCCTTCACTCACTAACCAGTTGGGTAGACGTAGACGGTGGCATGTCCGAAGGTGGGTAAGGTCGGGGGCACAATAACCTTGGCTGCTCCATGACACCGGGTTAGGAGGAGGGGTGGGTGGAGGGGGGCGTCATACAGAGAACCAGCCCAGTCCTGCCTGCTCCCTCGCCGTCCCTGGAACTCGTCTTCGTCTGCGGTGAGGGAGTTGGTCGGTGTGGGGGGCGTGCCGGGGGGTCATGGTGGGAGGGGAGGAGCCGCCGTGGTGGGAGGGGAGCGGAGGGACTGACATCGCTGGTCACCTGGTCTCGGTCGTTGCCTCGTCACTAGTACTGTTGGGGAAAAGAAGAAACGCGTTAGGAACAACAAGTTAATTTATTTTTAACTATCTTTTGGGTAACCATATTAAGTACAGGTGTTCAAAATTCAATGCACAGTTTGATTTTGTGCTGTGTAGGGAAGAACTGTACTATACATAGATCACTCTAATTGGGTTCTGAGTTATTATAGTTGCAGCATTCCCTCTGTAGAGTAACAACACCAACTCGACAACTACATCAATGGTCGATATGGGTTGTAGGACCTTTTAAAGAAGGATTACTCATCTATGTAACTCACTCACTCTCTCCATTGGTCAGTCGGATAGACCCTGGGCAGACAGCAATAACACCAGTCCTGAATATTTTAAAGGCAATGTCCAGTGAGGACGGAAAAAATTCTTGTTCCTGTGTTATATTTCATTGCACACGATATATGACACACAGGTTGAATGGGTCTTTGGTTTCCCTATATACAGATTTGTTAACTAAATATAAATAATAATATCATACACATGGCGCTGCAACAATAGCTGATTATTATTGTTATTATTATTATTATTATTATTATTATACCATACAATGACACGTATTCCTTCTTCAAAGCACAGCACTTCACCTTCAATACCACATAATTCACTACACCACACCATACCACACCACACAACACCAAATCACAGGGGAGTGCTGATGGTATAGTGGTTAGCACACTCGCCTGGCACGCGAGAGATCCCGGTTCAATTCCTGGGTCAGTGGAATTGTTGGACAGTTTTCCCAGCCCCCAATGTCCCTGTTCACCTAGCAGTAAATAGGTACCTGGCTGTAAGAGCAAGGATAACATGCTACCTTGTAAGCTGAACTACCCAGCACCACTGGTGAGGGAAGATGTGTTGGTGCAAATTACCCAGCACACTTCTCAACTACCCAGAACACACTGGAAAGGGAAGATGCGTTAATGTAAACTACCCAGCACACATCTCAACTACTCAGCAACACACTGGTGAGGGCTGGTTCTATCTAGAAATGAGAAATCTGGCATCCTCTACCACACCCTGGCCTGTTCTGTCTGTCTCCTTACTATCTCTCATTTCTTCTGGGTAGCCGACGAGATCGCCCGATTGGGTGGCACAACAAGGAAGACTACAGACGGTGGGAATGTTGGCCCAGGGATACATGCCCGTGAGCCAGCAGTCCCCTCGTCTGCTGCCTTCGAAGAAACAGATCTCACTATCACCCTGACTCCCATTTGGGGGTCCGAGCATCTGCACGGCTTCTGTCAACCAGACTTGGGACTGCCCGGCCAGACAGTCTGGGGAACTACAACAACAACAACAACAACACCAGATCACACACGAGACAAAACACACCTCACAACACCACCTCACACCACACCACCTGATACACAAGACTGCTACACCATACACACCACCTCACGACACAAGACAAAACCACACCATAGCTCACCTCACAACACCACAGCACACCACATCACCTCACATACAAGACTGCTACACCACACCACACCATTCACCACACTACACCACCTCACACACAAGACAAAACCAACCACACCACGCCATTCCTTCTTTAAGCCCTCTGGGTTGACATATCCTTCTCTTTGCACGACTTATCTCCTCCCTTTCCTTTTCTCTTTGCATGATATATATATACGTTTTTCTATCCTTCCTTTTCCTTCTTCTCCCCTTGTCTCTCGTTCTATTCTTTTATATGGTCCACTTACATCATTATCATATTTTCTCTTTTGTGTGCTTCTTTGTGACCCGTTCAATTACCACTTCCGTCGTACTCTTCCCTCTCCTTTTATCTCCTTCCTTACTTCCACCTTTTTATCTTCTTCGTCTCCCTCTCCCTTCTCTTCCGCATCAACCTCCTCATTTCCTCCTCCTACTAATATTTATCCTTTTCGTCTCTTTGTCCCCCTTTCATTACCTCAAATGTATTATCTCTTTTACGAGCTATTTTTTTCCCTTGACAGTTCATCTTCCCTTCCTTCCTTTCTTCATTAGATGTTTCTTTTCTCTCAGACTCGTATTCTTTCTCGGCCACTCACTCTCAGGAATAATTACGTGTTTCATTCACCCACCATCAGGCTCGCTTACTCACTCGTTCACCCACTGTCTGGCCCACTAATTCACTCACTTACTTACTCACTCACTCACTCATCCTCGTGTCACTTCAACCAAAGCTGTATACTTATTAGTGATCGTGACTGTACAGGATCATAAACATTTATACTATCACCCGAAGGAATTTAATGTTTGCTGCCCTCGTGATATATAAATCTTTATAATAATTTACTTGAAATAATGTATATATATAGAGAGGATTATTAATATTGCTTGTAATGAGCATATTTTCACGAACCAAAACTTTCATAGCAGGTTCATATTATAGCAACTCTTGTCGATCAATAATTATCGCCTGCCACCACACACATAGATCAAAGGCTTTTATTTGTGTACTTATATGACTTGATATGTTTTATTGCGAACATGATTCATAACAAGCCCATGGTGGCGTTTCATCAGGCTAATAGTTTGGGAGGTGGGGGAGGGGGGGAGGCAAGGGGGGGGGGGGAGAGGCAGGGGGGGGGGGGTGAAATTGCGTCCAGCTGGGATCATAAATTTATCATTCCGGGCAGAATTAAAATGTGGTCATCCCTCACACTGGGCTTGGTCGTGGTGGTTGTAATATGTTTTTTTTTTTTTTTTTTTTTTTTTCCCACTGATCATGTCCCCGGTATGTAAAGTAGTGTATAATTTTTGTTGTGCTATAAATACACTTTATTTTGGCACATCAAGAAGTTCACAAAAAGACATGAAATTAGCCTATATTTAGAGCATTCTGTGTATTATTCGCAAAAGATGGAGGTGAAGGTATAATTATGGTACAATAACGTTGAGCATACCTCCTCTTCCAATATGCATTACCTTCCAACTCATGGCCAAACCCTTTGTAAGGCCATTAACGAAAGTTAGAGGGAGTTTACACTGGTATGATGCCTAAGCCGCCCTGCAAAGCGGTACATTGTTGAAACTCTGATACCACTAATCTTGCCACTAAGGAAGTAGTTCCAACCATTTTCTTCTACAAATCTCGTACTTGTACTCATCTTGTCACTCTAGAATGTTGCACGTGCACAAAAGTTATATAAAAGTATTGTTTTTTACCAATTCATTATTTATTTACGTCAGTACTTGGAGGATTTTCCTCATTCGTGTCTGAAGAAAGCACACGACTTGCATGAATCAAAGAAAACATTCACTTTTACCAAATGTAGTTCGTTATAAAGTGGCAAGTTAAAATGTCCTTCGTATAAATGTTGGGAAAAGTACTCAAGTATTTAGATTCTCAAGTTCTTGAACGTGCAGGAGAAAATGAAGAATAAAAAATACCCGCGCCAGGCCTGAATAACACTGTAACACGAGGGTGAATGAGATTACAGAGAGTGTTGCAGGAGTGAGAGCACCCGCTGCTTTTAGAGTGGAGGCAGACGTTGCGAGTGCGTTGGTATGGAGTGTTTTGCAGAGTGAGAAGCCGGAGCGAGTATAACGTTGGAGTGTGTTGCAGAGTGAGAAACCCGGTGAGAGTGTTGGGGTTGAGTGTGTTGCATGCAGGAGTGAGTGGGTCGCAACGTTTAGAGTCATAGCAGACGTTGCGAGTGTTGTGGTGGCGGTGGTGGTGGTGGTGGGCCGACCTTGACTGTGAGTGTTGAGCAGCCTCCCCCCTTCTTTGTTTTCGGGAATCAATAGCCGTGTCACTGTATATTTGTCCACCTCCTGCACCACCACTACATCTTTACTTTTCTTCATCTGTTGTCAATGCACTCAGGGTATCAGCAGTTCCAATATTCTTTAATTGGTTCATGTGTTTGGTGGAATTGACAGGTGCTGAGTAGAATATTTTGGCCAAGTGTTCACAAAATATGATAGTGATGAATATGCAAGGCAGCAGCGAAATTATATCACTCAATGTTTCAGCGATAATCTTGCAGTCCACCCTGTGTATACCCACACACACACACACACACACACACACACACACACACACACACACACACACACACGAGCCTTCCTCATCTCCTCCTCCTCCTCTTCCACAACAAGGGATTAATCTTCAAAATAACTGTAACACTGGGAATAGAAACTGTGTGTGGGAGGCCGTGAGTGTGTCGAGTGTGTCCCCACATCCCTCATCGCGATCACACAAGTTGTTGCTCATCTCTTACTTGGCGAACTTGTGGTGGGTTACGAGTATTGTGTGTGTGTATAGGTAGGGGCCGGGGGCACTATCAGTCCTGGTTGGATAATATTTTCCGTTGTGTTTTGTGGTTTTATTATCATGAACTAGTACTTTGTAATGTTTAAACTAATGTATCTTGTAGACAACTAACTTTAGATGGTACTTGTGTCAATGTTTTGTAAGCCATATGAGTTTTCTCACCATATTTGATGATGGTAGGACAGTTCCATCTATGGGGCTATAGTGCTCGTAATCTGTACTATAATTCTTTATGTCGAATACCAACAGTACTTCCAGTTGTTATGAGAGCCACAGAAACCTCCCATTCTGATGTAGTGGTCTTTGTATGTGTTTGGGAAGGCAATACTCTGATTTAACCTACAGTAATATTATGAGAACGGAAGAATAGCAAACACTTTTATATAATGTAAATGACCAACGTGTGGTACATTCAGAAACGAAGTGTTGTCTGGGAGAGTCGGGGAAATCTTGCCCGTAATTTCACTTGTTATTGACAAGTTCCACGAAACAAAAATAGTCGATGTTATCTGAGTACCTGGAAGCCTCGGAATATCAGCACCGATTTTTTTTTATCTGGTCATCGAGTTACAGTGTTCGTTGAAGGGTCCATTTACTTTCTTTGTTACTCTGTTTCATTTTGTTTGCTGTTGTTGTAGTCTCTAAGGATCAGACGCATCGACGGCCAAATCAGGAAGGGGTTATTATCTCTTGTGGGTAAATTGGAGGGCTTCTGATTCTTCAAAACTATGCCATGAAACAAGATTATCTCAGTATACGAGTATGGGATCTGTTACATAGTTTGTCTTGGAGGAATCAGTAGCCCTCTAATTTGCTGGAAAGAGATCATCCATCCCCTTTGTAAGTTCTTCAGTTTCCATCAGTATACGAACATCACGATCCAGAAACAGAAGAGTCCAGGACAAAACATCTCTCATTATGAACATTCTTTCCTTCGCTCTCACCCTTCACGTCGTCGTCACTATCAGTCCCTACTCTCTCACTTTGATCCCTCTTAATCCAATCTCTTCACTTCCACTTTATTTTCACTCTCATTCATTTGTACCCTACACTTCGTCACTCTAAGTCCCTACTCTCTCATTTTCATCCCTCTTACACTAATCTTTTCACTTCCACAATTTATTCACTTTAATCCCTCTTACTCTAATCTCTTCACTTCCACAATTTATTCACTTTAATTCCTCTGACACCAATCTCTTCACTCCCACGTTTCTTTCACCTTCAACTCACGCTCCTTGTTCACGATCAGAAAAAATTTCCACCCCAATAATAAAATCACAGACCGAAAAAAAAAAAATAATAATTGTGCCCCTCCTCGACTCACAACACTCCCCCCCACTCATTATGTCGCACCAGTGTAAATAATATTAGTAATTAGTGTTGTTTGAGTGGGTGGCCCGGGTCTAATTAGCACTCCAGTAATTATTGAGTATTCCTTGTTGTATTATTGTCATTCAACCTGTATAGAGCAATTGAAATAGGAGTTATTGCCTGTGTATTGCTAATTATTCCTTGCTGTTTGTTACTCGTGAAAGGTCAACTATAATTTATTGGAGGGTGTTATAGTTTGCTGGTGTTTTGTGTTTGTTTATGTTCGTGTTTTTGTTAATGTTTGTGTTTTTGTTTATGTTTGTTTATTTGTGTTTGTGTTCGTGTTTTTGTTTATGTTTGTGTTTTTGTTTATGATTGTTTATTTGTGTTTGTGTTCGTGTTTTTGTTTATGTTTGTGTTTTTTTTATGTTTGTTTATTTGTGTTTGTGTTCGTGTTTTTTTAATGTTTGTTTATATTCGTGTTTTTGTTAAGTTTGTGTTTTTTTTAAATGTTTGTTTATGTTTATATTTGTTTATTTGTGTGTCAGTCTTTTAGCGTTTTGATAGAATGTTTTTCTTTTCTTGAAATTCGAAACGGATATTCTTGGTGGTGCAAAATTGTCGAGAAACTCCACACAATGCCTCTCTTATTTCAGCGATTTGAGAAGTAAAAATTCTTTCGCTTTCACCAGAAGTTCACGTCAGTACAGACTCAGTAAAACTTTAACTTCGAGATAAATTCAGTTGTCAAAGGCAATCCCGGGGCGACATCTGCTACGAGGGGAAGAAAAGAAAAGGCAGATGGTCTTCCTAGACATTGAGCAGCCAGGGAAAGATTATGATGATATTATTTTGATTAAGGGGGGGGGGGGTATATAGCACATCGTTTTGGGTGGTAAATCTGGAGCAACTGATTCCTCCAAACTATTCCAGGCAGGCAACAGGATATTATTATTGTTCTCCATCTGAGTCTGTTTCCTGGCAAATTTTGGAGGAATTAAGGCGCTCCAATCTATCAAAAGTTATACTATCCCCTTGAAAATATCTCATGAAATACTTCTATTATAGCCATCGTATCTCGGTCATTGTATAATAACTTGTTCAGATTTAAGATTAATGCTACAAAGAATTAGAATCGGGTATAATGGAGGGTTTAATCGTGTGGATATTCTCTCGTCTCTCATTCAAAATTATACCAATGTTAACCACAATCATGCAGGTCACAGTGTGGGGTCTAAAGCCTTCCTGCATTTAAGGTTATTAAGTAATTATGCCCGTTCATAAATTACTCAGCTGCTTTGATCTTCCCTAAACTCCAGTCTCCGGTTGATCCTCATAGGGACGGAAAGTTTAGGGTTATAAACGAGACACCATGGAAACTGAATGTCTGTCTGTCGAGTGGGGAAGGAAAGAGGTAGTTTGTTCTCTGACATACGAGTAGTTTGGAGAAATCAGTAGCCCTCCAATTCGCCCAAAAATATGGAAAAGAAAATTTAAAAACAATAATAATGATAAAAATAATAATGAAAATAATAATAAGTAAATATCTATTTATTTAATGTTTTATGCTTTGTTTTGTTTTTTAATATATTTTCGTTTTCCAACTTAGTTTCTAATCATGGATGCTTAGATATTTACATCTATGCCCAAATGAACACACGAGATGGTATTGCCGTATGCTGCGTAATGAGAGTATAACAGCGTGATGAGAGCATAACAGCGTCAGTAGAAGTGCAAACATCTAACTGTGTGAGTGTCGCCAGTCGAATAAAAGTTTCCCTAAATCCACATAACTCAGACGGAGGTAGCCTAGTATCCTTTTGGTACATTGGAGTGCCTTCATTCCTTTAAAGTATGCCATGAAACAGGACCAGATGGACAAATATAAAGGTGTCCTGTTGCTTGGAATAGTTTGTGGGAATCAGCAGTTGCTCCAGATTTACCAACACTATATTATCCCCTTAACTCTGGCGTCGTTGTGTGTGTGTGTGTGCCTTGCTTCATCAGGCTGGGTACGGCGCTCAGGGACTCGCAAATCAACATGTTTATCTTTTTAACTTGTGAGTCGTTAGGTGGTTTAGGGTGACGTAAAGGGGGGGGGGGATAATATCGTGACTTAGAATGTTTTATTATTATTATTATTATTATTATTATTATTATTATTATTATTATTATTATTATCATTATTATTATTATTATTATTTTTATTATTATTATTATTATTAATATTTATTATTATTATTATTATTATTATTATTATTATTATTATTATTATTATTATTGTGTGTGTGTGTGTGTGTGTGTGTGTGTGTGTGTGTGTGTGTGTATGTTTGAAAGCTGAGTGGTCTAGTGAAAGGGACAGGTGGAGATGGTGTGGTGGCTGGGGTGCTTAGGGGTGCTGCTGGGAGAAATCTTTTTTGCTCTCACCTTGCTCTTCCTACTTGGTGGTCGGTCGTCTTTGTATGTGTGTGAGTGAGTGTGTGTGTGTGTGAGTAAGTGAGTGTTTGTGTGTGTGTGTGTGTGTGTGAGTGAGTGAGTGAGTGATTGAGTGAGTGTGTGTGTGTGTGTGTGTGTGTGTATGAGAGAGAGAGAGAGAGAGTGTGTGTGTGTGTGTGTGTATGTGAGTGTGTATGTGTGTGTGTTTGTGCGTGTGAGTGTGTGTGTGTGTGTGTGTGTACTGTGATGGAGCAGGTGTGTGTAGGAAAGGGATTGTTACCTGAAGATATAAGAAGTGTGTGAGATCAATGTGTGAGGTCCAGTGGTATTGTTGGGTACTTCTTTTGTATTCTTCAGGGGGCAATACACTCTTGGTACATACGTAAGATCTTGTGCCCTTTGATACCTACTCCAAACTATACTGTGTAGCCTATATGCCATGAAGGAAACAGGACCATATGAACAGAAGAAATAATGGTGACCTGTTTCCCAGCATAGTTTGGAGGAATCAGTAGCCCTCCAGGTAAAATAAAATACGTGTTCTTCTTTAGGGTTGCCAGACTCGAAAACACAGTATAAAATAATTCAGATAAACAATATATTTTAGTATATAATTCAATAACGATAAAATTCCAAGACCACGATTTTCAGGCAGTGAAATAAAATAGAAATATACTGGAACTGTATAAATCTTTTTGCCCGTGACAGAGAGAAATGTGTATAAATTAAAATCGGTCATCGTTACTGTGCCAAACGTATGTGCTGTAATGGCCTGAACTAGTCGTGAAAAAGTATCACCTGCTCTCATCCACGACTCTGTTAGCTCTCTTTATTATTATTATTATTATTATTATTATTAATATTATTATTATTATTATTATTGTTGTTGTTGCTGTTATTATTGTTTTTATTATATTAATTTACTTTATCATAATAATTATTATTTTTATTATCATTATTATTATTATCATCATCATCATCATCATCATCATTGAAACTACGTTTTTGTTCCTTCCGTCTCTCGTGCCATCGTCAGACTGTAAGTACAGTATATATCCTACATGTAATTCAAAGCTTATCCATTGCACCATTATGTTTTTTGAAAGTCCGCGTTGCATTGGTCTTCATTCTAAACTCTAATACCGACTCTTCCTCTTCCCTTCACCTTTCTCTGTTATTCTTAGATGGAAATTTGGTGGAAGGTTACCTCTGCTTCCCGACACTCCGGTATTATTGTCTTGTCTTTCCTTCCCAGCGGGTAATTGTATGCCAGAGAAAAAAAGACCAAGATGGAGGAGGAGGAGGGAGGAATGAGAGAGTGAAGAGTGAGGCGAGAATTGCTAATGGAGATACAGAGGAAGATGTGGAGGAGAGTGAAGATAAACGAAGGAGGGAGAATGTATTAGGGGAAACGACGTGAAAGGAGAGAGAGAGAGAGAGAGAGAGAGAGAGAGAGAGAGAGAGAGAGAGAGAGAGAGAGAGAGAGAGAGAGGGCGAATCAAGAACGAAGAAGATAGAGTGAGCGACGAGAATAAAAAGGTGTGTAGGGAGAATAGAGAAGGGTGAAGAATGGAAGGTAATGAAGAGGTAAGGGGACAAAGATTTAGAGGGAAGAGTGTAAAGGAGTGTCTAGGTGATGCGATGAAATGGAAAAACAGGTGAAAATAGAATGAAAGACACTGAAAGAAATATAAAAGGAGTGCACAGGTGAAGATGAAGAGGGGAAATAAGAGAGAGAGAGAGAGAGAGAGAGAGAGAGAGAGAGAGAGAGAGAGAGAGAGAGAGAGAGAGAGAGAGAGAGAGAGAGAGAGAGAGAGAGAGAGAGAGAGAGAGAGAGAGAGAGAGAGAGAAGAGAAATGGAGGGAGGAAAAGGCGTTGAAAATTTCCTAGAAGAGAAAGAGAGAGGAGGAAAAGAGAGAATGGATATGTAAAGCGATTCCAGGAGGGACGAGAGAGAAAAGATAACCCCGTCCAGTGTAAAGGAATGAGTAACAAGACAGAGGAGATCGTGAAAGGGATCCTGTGCCCCCGAGAAAGGTACATACACCATGTGAGAGGAATGTGGCCAAGGGGAGGAAGGAGCTTTGTCTTCTGTGTGGCTGGCTGGCTGGCTGGCTGGAGCAAGGGGCAAAAATATCTATACCGAGAAATTGGGGAGAGGAGATGGAAAGTGAAATGCGAGGCGAAGGAAGAGCATATTCAGGCTAGAGGGAGAGAAGATGTGGAGCAGGGAATATACCGACTGATGGCAGAGAAGGAAGACGAGGAGGAGATGGGACTGAGAGGAGGAGGAAGAAGGAGGAAAGAGGAGATAAGAGGAGAAGAATAAATTTAGGCTGGTTGGAGAGACGAAGAGATGTGATTAGGAGGAGGAGGAGGAAGAGGAGGATGGAAAAGGGGGAGGAGTAGGAGGAGGAGGCAATAAGAGTAAAGGAATAGAGATGAAATCTATCAAGTCTGGTGGCAGGTATTGCAGATGACCTCAAACGCGTCAAAAAGTTGCTCTGTGTTTGATATTTTCTGTGAGCCTTTCCTCCTCTTTTATTTTTCAATTACAATTCTCGCTGCACTGTACGTTTGCCTTTGCTGAGTCAATCTGATCCTTGTGTAATCCTCAGAAGTACCTCAGTTCTAGGTTAGGTTAGGTGGGTGAGGTAATGTTAGGTTAGGTTAGGGTAGGGTAGTGTGGGTATGGTTATGTTAGGGTAGGTTAGGTTAAGTAAGGTTATGTTAAGTTAGGTTAGGTTAGGTTAGGTTGGGTAATTTTATGTTAAGGTAGGGTAGGTTAGGTTAGGTAAGGTTAAGATCGGTTCGTTTAGGTTGTAGGTCCCTGTATTATGGTGTGTACGTTAGGGAAAATAACTTTGACGTGGGATTCACACTTAATGGGAATGTGAAACTAAAGAACAGACATAAATTAAAGTTTCGGTAAAGGGGAGTCCAAGAAAAAAAAAAAAATAATTTCCTTTGAGACCATGGTTTGCCTCCGTCTTGTTCGTATTTCGCCATCCCGGACAGGCCAAATCTCACGCTGATGGGCCAAGAGAATAAGGAGTGAAGGCTCTTCCCCAGACAGCTGCCTTGCTCCTAACAGCAGGCGCGCGATATCACACACACACACACACACACACACAAATGCAGACACACATACATACCCTCACACACACACACACACACACACACACACACACACACACACACACACACACACACACACACACACACACATACACATATATTTACACACACACACACACACACACACACACACACACACACACACACACACACACACACACACACACACACACACACACACACACACACATATATATATATATTTACACGCTCATACACACGCACACGCAGACACACACACACACACACACACACACACACACACACACACACATATATACACGCTCATACACACGCACACGCAGACACACACACACTCACACTCACACACAAAGGATGAAAAACGAAGGATATATATTGGTGTGGCTACTGTGATAAAAATAATGTACTCACCTTTCATGTATTGTCCTCTCCTGTAGCCAAGACATGTTGACTATCTATTATGACAGGTGAGGAGGTGGTGGTGGTGATGTGGTGGTGTTGGTGATGATGACTCGCTCTCCTTCCTCTCACCATTACCACACTGTCTACACCATCACTCTCATCATCACCATCATCAGGACCCTCACCATTATTTCAACTCTTTCTACTACTACTACTACTATTTACTACTGATTTTATTTTTCATTATTTTTTTCATTTTTTTTTCAGCATACTGTCTTCATATTCATTTCAGTTTGCCGTCAGAAACACCACCATCTTCTTTTCACCATGTCTAAGTACACTGTATAATAACTAACACCGTTTTGCTACCACAATAGTTGTTATCACTACCACCACATAATTTTCTCCCCGTTGTCGCTGCTTTGTCACATTGCAACCAGAATGCCAAGTTAACACCTTTCCCTCACCTCCGACACCATTAGTACACTTCACTACCCTACCATCCCGTACACTGGAGAAGTATAGTGCATTTTTAGTTACGACATGGTCCTCTCTTTCATTCCCTCAAAAATCAGGAAAAAACACCCGTTTGTATTTACTGCCGTTCTTAATTAATAGTGCGGAAGTTTGGTTTAACAGCCTCGACGAAAGATTGAGTCCTGTATAAATCTGTAATAATCTTTCTTTTTCTTACTTACATCTCAGTTTAGGTGACTCCCAGAGGTTCTAGAAAACAGGGGAATTGTTGTTGTTGTTGTTGTCTCGGTTTCAACACTTTTCTTCCATTTGCTTCCCCCCATTCAGGTGTGTCGGTAACTCAGATTATTATTATTATTATTTTTTTTCACATCAAGTATTGTCTTATATCCTTCTCTCGTCTCCACACGGGTCGAGTTCAGGCTCTGGTTCACACACTTCCATCTATATTATATTCAACTTTGATTACAGTGATTTTTCTTGTCAGTTGGGTTATGCTCCCTTAGTCTATATAGGTTTGTGAAGATTTGAAAAAGTAAATGCTAGTCTCCTTTATGCTAGGTCAGATAGAGTCAGGCACTATCAATCAAGTAGAAAATAAGCTTGAATGAATATCGTGAGAAGTTATTACAAAACCCTATATTTGATCATAGTTAGGAAAAAGTGCGTGTGGTTTATTCACTACACTTAAGGGACCCTGTGATGTAGTCAGAAAATTGGAGGTAAATAAGTCCTTCAAATATTGCCACGAAACACCATCTATATGGAAGGAGCTTGTTTCGTGGCAAGGTCAGGAGGAATCGGAAGCCTCCAATTTTCTACCACGATCACAGGGAGGGTCCTTAAGTTGCTGCATGGAATATATTACTAAAAATTATCACTTTTAATGGTGGAAAATCTGTTATTCTTTCAGTAAGAAAATAAGTTAATGAAAAGATGGTTGGTTGGATTTTCGTAGTGGTGTATGTCCCTGTTACTCCCACATTCTGTATCTGTTCCTCTGTTGGTCTTACTGTTCATCCTCCTGTTGTTCTCACTCAGTTACTCTCACCTGGTACCTATCAACAGGACTCACATCCTTCAATCTGTTGCTCTCACACTGTTGCTCTCACCCTGTTCTCTCACCTTCTTTGCTCTCATACTGTTACTCACTGTTACTTTCACCTTCTTTGCTCTCATACTGTTACTCACTGTTACTCTCACTTTCTTTGCTCTCATACTGTTACTCACACCCTGTTACTCACCCTACTACTAGCACACTGTTACGCTAACCCTGTACTCACCCTATTTCTCTCATACTGTTACTCACTGTTCCTCTCACCTTATTGCTCTCATACTGTTACTCTCACCCTGTTACTCACCCTACAACTCTCACACTATTTCTCTCACTCTATTCATCATTACCCAGGTCCCTCTATTACCGTACCTTTCTCCAATTCTTACCTTGTTAGACACTCTTCTCATCTTGCTGCCGTCACTCTTAACCCTGACCATCATCTTGGGTAGCCAGGGGGGGCGCTCACCCCTCACCACATACTTTAAAGGGGTAATATATTTTGGGTGAATTCAAAGGCTCCTTCCATATTCGTTCAAGCTTTGCAACAGAACAAATCCCTTATTCCTATACTGAGTTAATCTATTTTATTAACAATAAACGATACCAGTTGTAGCAGGAAAATGTTTCTCGTATAAAGTTATTATATTCGTAATCTATTTTGTGCAACTCAAAAGTTCCCAGTGGTACGTGACAGGATTTTCACGGGGTTCTACTATATTGATTTATTTACATTTGCACTCATGTACTGAATTGATGTACTGTGTCTTATTCTCTTCCTTCAACTATTAATATATCAAACTCTTATGTATTTCACTACAGATATCAAATACACGAATATCATAGTTGCATATCCGTGAAGTAAATCCCAAGAGTAAATATGTATGTAGGACGTCTGATTGCTAAACCATTAAACATTTAATTATTGTAGTTAGGTGTGGTCTTTAAATATTCAGTTTCGGTTCAGTATAATTATAATAACTCACATATGTTTCAGAGAGCAGTAGGCATTATTAGTTTTCCTTAGTAATTCAATAACAACACTTACAACACAGGACGCACGGAAGAAACATTGCGTAAACTGAAGCTCATTTAATTTTTCTGTTACTCGATGTCATTAACTCATTTTCTAAAGTAAGAAAGAAAAAATAGGATTTCTACTGTAGTTGTAATAATCTTTCTTAATCTCCTCGCATATGTAATTTTTATTTATGAATTTCTAAGGTTAGGAATTGTCGCGAAATCTTCGGAGAAAATTACCTACCCGAACATAACGATGAATATTACGAATATTTTAATAAAAATTATATTAAAAACTTTTCTTACCTACTAGACATATGCTTAAATGTGTGTAACTCAAAGTTTTAACATTTTTCTCTTTGTATCAGTCTTAATGTACTGTAACTTTAAGTACTTTCAGATGTAAGGTGATGGCAACACTACATTGACGCAACACTATAAACTTTCCAACTCATTATTCCTTTCCATGTTGTCTACACACTGTACTGTACATCACTGAGGGGGACCTGTCGCAAAGGGTTGTCCGTGGCTCCTGTGCGGCCTCCCCCTCCGGCTGGTGAACGCGCCCAACTCACTGCTACCACTGCCTGCTGTAGCCACACTCACTGACTCTCCCGCTCTCACACCACTTACTCGTCCTCACTGGCTCGACACCCGTATGCGCGCGCACCTCCCTGCCCCTTCACTCTGTCCCATAGGGCGCCTGTAGGCACCTAATTCGAGGGAGGGAGGGTGCTATGGAATTGGTACAGTAGCTTACTCCTCAAGTGTCTAAGTACTTCCACCAATTATATTTTTCCATTTTATCCCATCCAGAAGGGGTTAATTAAGAACACGTTATCATGAAGTAAAAACTAATCGAGTGAAGTACAGTAGGTTGGAAACAAACGAACCCATTTTGTATGCTGTCATTCTGTTCTTTTGCTATAGGATGAAATTGCAGTCGCTGTCAATAATCTCCGCCCACCCTGTTAAAGCTGTAGGGGAGTGTACGAACGAACCACTGATCACAGCTGTAAGCTAAGTTTCCCGTATTGGCAAATAGTAACTCCATATTATTTTCTCTTTTACTCTTCTCATTAGATGTCAGTTTAAATACAATTGTCCTAAATTTTTGTCCTGCCTGATGTAAATTCCCTGGCAGTAAGAAGGGGGAGACTCTAACTAACCCGATCACTATGTATCCCACGTACTATACAGAGTTGTGTATAGAGTTGTAAATAGAGTGTGTATAGTAACAAATGATCCCTCAAATAGAATAAGATCGCTGTCTCAAACCTAGGGAGCTGCCCAATAAAAATGCTAATACCGTGGTATCTAATTTGTGAGTTTTCTGTGAAGATCCCTGTGCAGACCAGCATCTCCTCATTCTAAGATGTAGCTTGCATAACCTACGACAACGAGGTACCAGTATATGGTTTAATTAACAAACTTTTAGCTCTATAGTTAGTAGCTTCGTGCAATTATTAGGAAACTTGTAAACTATGCACACCACTGACCATACACAAACCCCTTCCTACATAGATACACAGATTCATACAGAGGAGACACAGAGACACATACACATAGACACAAAAATACACAAGCTATTTATATACCTATCCTTCATATGCTGACCACGTCCACATACATACATACATACATACACAAACTGTGCTGACCCAGTGGGGAGACTTTCCTTAAAATATAAACCGTTGATGACCTCACCTAATAAATTGTAATAAAACATCACCTGAAAAGGATATAAGGTCATGTTTTGTGGCACCATTGCACATTGATCCTTAACATTTGCAAATATATTTCAGTAGCTGGTTTGCTATTCAGAAGTATAGCATATGGAAAAAATGAAAAACTTTTTATGTTGGGGTTCTGCAATATTGCTTTGGAATTGAAAACGAGAATTAGGACGAGGCTCAAGTTGTGCATTCAGAGGGAGTAAATGAAGTAATCTATAAATGAACTAATTCTCCACCAGAAAAAAATATATAGTTAAACGAAAAAGACATATATTTTATGAAAGACACACCGGTATATTCAGTAAAAAAAAAAAAAAAATAGATATATACGGTACATAGTTACGTAGGTGCTGGGTAGTGTATAAAACAAAAATCCATTTATTAAGACACTAAAAACAATGACTGACGATGATTTATATACTCGTGAATTCATCTTACTTGTGAAGAAAGAAAGCATTCATTTTTTTTTCCATAACTATTGATTAAGAATGGGGAGAAGGCTACCGGTAGTGATAGAGTGCAGGCAAATAGTGATAAACAGATAGGTAGAGAGACAAATGAATAGGAAGATAGTTAGGATGAAAGATAAGATGATAAGTAGGAGATTAGAAGTTTTTTAATACATAAATTATTTGGGACAGAGAAATATGAAAGCGATATTTTTATTTTTTCTAACAAATGGAATGATGAGAAGAAATGATCACTTTTAAATTTCAGTGCCGCGCTTTTTGTTATACCGGAATATTTGTTATGCAGTGCTTGTGTGTGTGTGTGTGTGTGTGTGTGTGTGTACCGAGGAGTTAGTTATGCATTGCTTGAGTGCATGTGTGTGTGTGTGTGTGTGTGTGTGTGTGTGTGTGTGTGTGTGTGTGTGTGTGTGTGTGTGTGTGTGTGTGTGTGTGTGTGTGCCGAAGAGTTAGTTATACATTGCTTGAGTACATACATTTGTGTGTGTGTGCCGAAGAGTTAGTTATACATTGCTTGAGTACATACATTTGTGTGTGTGTGTGTGTGTGTGTGTGTGTGTGTGTGCCGAAGAGTTAGTTATACATTGCTTGAGTACATACATTAATTTTGTGTGTGTGTGTGTGTGTGTGTGTGTGTGTGTGTGTGTGTGTGTACCGAGGAGTTAGTTATACATTGCTTGAGTTCATACATGTGTGTGTGTGTGTGTGTGTGTGTGTGTGTGTGTGTGTGTGTGTGTGTGTGTGTGTGCTCTGAATCAAATGGGCTGGTGACTCCCATGTCCGCTTCCACGCATCCATGAAATTGAGTTCAGTTCTGGTGAGCACTTTTCCCCACCTCCTGTGTGTAGGTCAGAGGTGCGTGTGATTCCTCTCTTAAATCTGCTACCCAATCCTGCTCTCATTCCGTTTGCACAGATTACGAACAGCAGTTGTGGTGGTATTAAAGTTTTCTATGTGAATTTATTAGCCATTTCAGAAATATCCTACCATTTTTTTTTATTTATTAATTTATTGTCATGTGGAATAATTCTCTTTGATCTGTTCGTTCGTGATTTGTTTTTAAGGACCCTGTGATCGTGTTTGGGAATTGGTGGCTTCTGATTCCTCCTGACTATACCACGAAATAAGCTCCTTCCATATAGGTGGTGTTTCGTGGCAGTATTCGAAGGACTCATTTACCTCCAATTTTCTGACTACATCACAGGGTCCCTTAATGCTTATAGGAGAAGTGCAGTAATATTTGCAAACACATTTATTTTTTCTTTTAACTAACACAAAGAAGATAACTTGAAACGACTTTTTATCATAGTTGTAGTTACGTGAACCTTATAATTATATTGTAACACTTCTTTGACACATTATGAAAGGGAGAGAAGAGAGTTCGAAGTGGTGAAGACTTTCGATATACTTATGGAATAGAAACTCGTGGCGGTAAAATGGAAGGCTACTGAATGCTCCAAACGATATCATGAAACATATCTCCTTTTATTAACACTGAGGTGATTTGTTTACTTATGGAATAGTTTGGAGGTATCAGTAGCCCTCCAATTTACTAAGAAATTGTTCTGCCCCCCAAAAAACTTTGAATCATGCCTCCTCGTACTGTTACCATGGATGACAACAGATTTACACGTGGCATTGAATACATACATACCTTCTTCAGCACTCACACAAGACCTCTAATGGAAGCTTTGGCATGGCTGTCTGGGTCTCACTCTGAGCTCCTCACGTGTGGACAAGTTTCCCCCTCTCCTTGTCTGCCTACCTACCCACCTGCCTTCCGCCATAAGTCACAGCTATCCGAGTCTGGGAAAGGAAGATAAGTGAAAATTCCAGCGTGTGAAGAAGGAAGCAGAAGCAGCAACGCGTAAGGCAATTTATCAACAACAGCAGAATATCAGCAAGCAACAGCGTATAGAGGAACCAGTCTGAAAGAAAAAAAATTATCAACGAACAGCAGAATATAGTACTAGTAAGCAACAACGTACGAATGAACCTGTCTGAAAGAAACAATTTACTTATCAGCAAGCAGCAGAGTACCAGTATAAGTTGAGGAATGCCAGGAGCCGAGGGAGGGGGACGGGGGAGTAAAATGTGGTTATGGTTGCCAGGAAATTGTGAGTGAGGCGGAAGGGAAAATGTGGGGCGAGTGGCAAGCATCTTGGGACGTCCACCATCTACTTGTTGCTTATTCATGTCTTCCTTCATCTCCTACTGCCTCAGCAAAGGGTCTCTTACCTTGCCTTGACTTATCCCCACTTTTTGCGTTATCATCATCATCATCACAAATTTGCTTCTTCCACTTCCCCTTTATACTCCACCCATTTCCCCTCCACCTATAAGTACAGAAGTTATCCCCAACACCCCCAAACCTGTTGCCAAAAATAAATGGTCCACCCCTCATCCACCCACCCATTCATCCTTCTTCGCCTCCTACACTCCCTGACACTAAATCCTACAAGACATGTTTCTCATCAGATCTTAAACCACACGCTCAGTACATCCCCAATTTGAGCCTCGGTAATTAAGTTGTCTGGTGCTTCATAATTACTGAGACTTTATTGCATTAGAAAGTGCCAGCTCTCCAAATGCCAGAATCCTAAATGACTGGAAATTAATAGTGAACAGGAAGGTGTGACTGATACAGGAAATATCTGAATAATTGAAACACTGCAATTACGATACACTGATGATATATACATTTTTTTTTTTTTTTTATTAAATTCAAAGGTGTACCCAGTCAGTCTGCCAGCCACAATATGTCTAAATTCTCTGCAGTTCAAACGAAAAAAATATAGTTCGTCATCTGTCCTCTGTTGTTTGTTTAGTCGTTCAAACCACATGTGATTTAGTTGTTGTTGTTGTTGTTGTTGTTTAGTTGTTAGTTGTAGTGTGTAGTGTGTGTAGTATGTAGTGTGAACTTTTGTGCACCATAGTATAATACCTTCCGATACTCCCACGTCTCCTTTCTTGATCCGTCCGTTTTTCCGTCCGTCCATCCGTTCTTTCGTTCGTTTTTTCTTCCTTCCTTCACATGCCACCACACTCATCCCCTTTAACAGAAAATTCCCTGGGCTCCCACTCGTCCTCCCCTGACCCAACCCTTTCCAATAAACACGACCATGTCCCTATGTTCATCTTAGGTTTTTCTAACGTTGGCGAAAATGTACCGACTCACTCATTTATTATATTTCTTGTTTTTGTTTTTTTTCCGGTAAATAATATAAATGCAATCCACAATAATAATGACACCAGAATTTTACACAACCAAATGCTCTTCTGTAACTTATGAAATTATTTATGAGACGAGACTTGAAGTGAGTAGGGTAAGTCATTGACCTCCTCGCCTCTCTTGATCAGGGGTGAAGTGGGCAAGTGGATGGTCCTGCTCTTGTCATCTGAGTGTGAGGAGTAATTGGTGATATCCGAGATCCTGATAGCCTATATCTCACAATCCTTTTACGAGCCTAGCAGACATGGAGTCCCTTACTGAACTTATGATTACTACTCATACTATTCCTGTTGTTGTTGTTACTCTTGCTTATAGTATTACGACTATTATTATTATTATTATGATGGAGTCACTGAACTTATGATTACTACTCATACTATTTCTGTTGTTGTTGTTACTCTTGCTTATAGTATTACGACTATTATTATTATGGAGTCACTTACTAAACTTATTATTACTACTTATACTATTCCTCTTGTTGTTGTTGTTGTTGTTGTTGTTGAAGTTCCTCAAGCTGTCTCTCTTGTTGTTGTTGTTGTTACTACTATTAATATTATTACTACCAGTACTAAAACTTGGGTCACTGGCATGTCAGAGGATTCCAAACTTCAACAAGACCTGGATACCTGTTATGGCTGGTGGACCTGACACCAATTTCCAGGAATATGGGAAGACCGGATGTTCTCTTCGTTAGTGTGTTTCCGGCGTGTGATACCCATTAACGACCCCCTCATCTCCCTCCCTTTATACAGTAGCTGGCCCATTAACGACCCCCTCCTCCCCCCTCCCATATAGCTGGCTGGCCCATTAACGACCCCCTCATCTCCCCTCCCATATATTACACAACCCCCCCACACCCCCCACACTTCCCTTTCTTCTATATTGCTGGCGCATTACCAACATCTACTCCCAGAGCTTTTAACAATATTTTTAACCATTACCGTACTTACTAAATCTAGAATGCACTTAATTTGGTGAAACAGAAGCAGCATTCCAATTATATCGTCTTTGTCATTAAATATTTGCTTCATGTAGAAGTTTGTGATCGTTTTTAAAAACATATTTACATTTCTATAATAATGTATAATAACTGGGAATGTTACTTATGAAGGTCATGAAGTTTGCATAAATGGTGTCTTAACTTTTACGTTTTCCCCGATATGACTTGAACGGTAGCTTCGTGGGCCGTAGTTTATGACTTCATAAGTGCTACCATTACTTGACCCAAACGTATCGTAGCTATTGCAACACCGGTCCAGCAAGCACCATTGAAATAAAAGGAAAGGAGAGGCAACTGGAGAATACAAAGAAAGTGACTGAGGTCCAAAGGGGCGCCAAAAGCCTATAGATACTGCCCATGCACAACACCACATCAATTTCCCTTATCTTTTCTTACTTTTTTTTTATTTTCCGAAACCCAAAAACTTTTTTTTTTTTTTATACTGGAAGGGAGTAAGTCAGTATTTCAACGTGTAATGTATATCGTTAATATATTACGAACTGTGAAAACGAATGCCCAGGGGTAGGCTACCTTTTAATGATAATATAAAGTTGTGCTGCTCATTAGTACTGAAACTCTTAATCCCCTTGTGATCCTATAAAAATAATACAGAGTTGAAATATATTATGGGAACGGAGGGTAGTTTCTTTTTATTTGATCATTCACATTCGCCCAATTCAGAAGTATTTTTGACCCCAGCACACACACACACACACACACACACACACACACACACACACACACACACAAACACACACACACACACACAATGCTGAAATACTTTTTACGCTCCCTTCTCGAGGCTGGGCTGGAAGATATTATATTTTGGAGGGGCCGGCTCAGCAGTCGCCCAATCCTAGGAGGCAGCAGCAGGTCCATAAATCTGAGGACAGCCTCCCTTCCTTCCTTTCTTTCCTTTTCTCTTGAGCAACTCGCTGGATTATCAACAGTAGAAAAGTGAAAGCGACGGTGCGGGGTGGGGTCGACTTTCCATTTAGCTCTTGTTCTTTCTGGTTTAGTGTAGTGTGTGTTTCTTGTTTAGTGTAGTGTATTCTTGCGTGTTTAGTGTTGTGTGTGTCTCTTGTGCAATTTAGTGTATTCTTCCGTGTGGAGTGTAAGGTAGTGTGTACGGTACTTCCCTTTGCAGTGTAGTGTATAGTGTAGTATGTGTCGTTCTACCTTGTGTATATAGTGTACCAAATGCCACAGACAAGAAGAGTAAAGTAAAACCCCTTCTTTTACCACTCACCATTTCTCCTTATGAGGTGCCTATCAAATCAGCATAAATAACCCCGAATAAAAAGGCTCAGGAAAACCTTCATAAATGTGGAACTCTAACCTCGGCCCCAATCAGGAGCTTCAGAGGCGGGAAGTGGCACCAGACCTCCCACCTGAATCCTGAAAGGTCGGAAGTCTCTGATATCAACTCTATTATATTATCAGAAATTTTGTTAGCATTCGCGGTCTCTCGTCCCTCACTGATAGATGTAAAACTCGCAAAATAATAATTACACTAGAGCATCAATTACAACAAGAACACGACGCGAATGATGAATATTTAGATTGTTAATTCCAGTCATAATTATCTGTCAGACGCACCATGAAAACGTTGTCGACAATTATGCAACAAGGTGTGTGAAATTTGCACCGTCGCATAAATCTAGTTTACCCGAACGACCAGAAAATGTGAGCACCATAATTATACAGGAATGTAGATTGTTTTATATTATACAATCCATATTTTAAAGCGCCTCGTCGGAGTGATTAACGGTGCTAATTAAATGGCCAAACTCTTTATATCATTATAATTATGGGATTATGTTTATTTTTTGGCCGAAATGATGTGGAAGTTATAGTATCTTCACACACACACACACACACACACACACACACACACACACACACACACTCACACACACACACACACACACACACACACACACACACACACACACACACACACACACACTCACACACTTTGACATATAGTCTGCCTGGACACATATTAATAATCAATCTATCTATAATCATCCATCAATCTATCTATAATTATCTATCTATCTATCTATTTATTTCTTACATATAATAAAAATCAGCCCTCTCTCCCGCCGAGCTTATACCTTTTTCCTTAACCTTTCTTGAGTGTGGACGATCCAGTGTGGTTTGGTTGAGGGCCACAAGAGCAAATGGTTCTCCTTCATGTGTCTTGCCTTAAGTGGTGGCTCTCCTCTGTATCCATTCCCTCCACTTGCTGACCCTCTCCTTGTCATCACCAAGCCTGCCTCTCTCTCTCTCTCTCTCTCTCTCTCTCTCTCTCTCTCTCTCTCTCTCTCTCTCTCTCCTACTACTACCACCAACACCACAACCACTAGTACCACCACCACCACCACCATTCTATCAGTACCACAACTACCACCACACCCGCTATCACCTACACAACCACCACCACCACCAGTCTCAGCACTCCATTATTCATGTCTCTCTCTCTCTCTCTCTCTCTCTCTCTCTCTCTCTCTCTCTCTCTCTCTCTCTCTCTCTCTCTCTCTCAGTAGCTCTCGACTCTTTTGCTGGGTGTTACCTCTTTTCCTTCCCACTCTCACATATTTTCCTTTATTTGTATTTTTCTTCTCTTCTCCTTTATATTGCTCCTCATACTATTTTATATTTACCTCTTCCTTAGTATCATGCAATTTCCTTCTCTTCAGTCTTACTATTATTTATTACCTTTGTATCTTTCTCATATACTTTCCTCTTCCTCATTTCCCTCCTTTTCTTCTCTTCTTCCATCCCTTCTCTAATTTTTTCCAACTCTCCCTCCTTACTTCTCTCCCACCATTTAAGATCAATTCTGGATACACGAAACAGAAAGATTCCCTGAAAATAATAGGAAAAATATTGGATACTTGATCACAGATAAAGCCACTCTATAAATTAAGCACACAAAAGACTCAGAGAAAGCCAGTGAAGGAGGGAAGGCAATCAGGAGTGTCTGAGTGGTGGTGGTGGTGGTGGCGGTGGTGGTGGGTGGTATATTTTTTGAGAGATCTGAGTGGAAGGGTAAGATAATAGAGGGTAGAGAAAGCCAGTGAGGGAAGGAGGGAAGGCAATCAGGAGTGTCTGAGTGGTGGTGGTGGGTGGTATATTTTTTGAGAGATCTGAGTGGAAGGGTAAGACAATAGAGGGGATTCTGAGTGGTGGATTAAAGAGATTGTGAATGGAGTGTCTGATTGGTGGTGGTGGTGGTGGGTATATATAGTATATTTTTTGGGAGATCTGAGTGGAAGGGTAAGACAATAGAGGGGATTCTGAACGGTGGATTAAAGAGATTTTTTTTGTGAATGATGGGGGTTTATTGTTCTAGATATTCTGATTGGTAGGCGAGTGACTTGATAGATTCTGACTGGTGAAGGGATATATTATTTTATATTCTGAGTGGTGGAAGAGAGATTTGAGAGATGAATGGCACAAGAGATTTTTTTTTTTTTTTGATAGTCTGAGTGGTGGAGAGGATAGCTAAAATTCTGAGTGGTGGAGAGGATAGCTAAAAGTTCTATCTAAGTGGTGGATAATTGTAAGTGGTGGAGAAAGTTAAATATTTCTAAGTGGTGAAGAGGAAAGAGGTAAAACATTGTGAGTGATAGGGGAAACAGTTAGAAAAAAAAATTATGTTTGAGTGGTAGAGAGAGTTAGATAATTCTCACTGGTTTGGAGGAATCAGAAACCTTCCAATTCACCAACAAGAAAATCTCCCCTTAAGGTGGTAATTCTTTTTTTGGTACATTGGAGTGCCATGATTCCTCCAATGTATGTATGCCAGGAAACAGGACCAGAAGAGCAAAAATAATAGTGTTCTGTTGCTTGGAATAGTTTGGAGGATTCAGTTGCTCCAGATTTACGAACACAAAACTTCCCCCTTGAATCATTCAGAGTCCTGGATGACACCCTCTTAATTATGTTGATTGAGTTATTATTTATCCTGTCAGTTATCAGTGTTGTGTGTCTGACAGTGAGGAGGAGTGATATGTGTGTGTGTGTGTGTGTGTGTGTGTGTGTGTGTGTGTGTGCTTTAGCTTTTCCAAAAAACAATATACAATAATGATAATAATAATGAATATGATAAAAATAATATTAATAATAATAATAATAATGTATATAATAACAATAATAAAACTAATAACAATAATAATAATGATAATAACAATAATAAGAATAAGAATAAGAATAAGAATAGTAATAATAATAATAATAATAATACTACTAATAATAATAATAACAATAAATATGGTAATAAAGTTTCTCGTTTGGACAGGACATAAATTGTAGGAGACTAATGTTAATAGTAGGATATATGTATAATACCGTAATGGCTGAAACTCTATCCAGATAAAGTACTCGAGTTAAATAGCCTTTCAAGTAACAATAATGACATGACTCGTAATAAAAGAGAGAGAGAGAGAGAGAGAGAGAGAGAGAGAGAGAGAGAGAGAGAGAGAGACAGACAGACAGACAGACAGACAGACAGACAGACAGACAGACAGACAGACAGACAGACAGACAGACAGACAGACAGACAGACAGACAGACAGACAGACAGACAGAGAGAGAGAGAGAGAGAGAGAGAGAGAGAGAGCATGGAGTTTAGCTAGTAGAAAAAAAAAAAAAAACTTACCTTGTGATTGGGTTCGACAAATGAAATCAAACTTTTTTTTTCTGATGTGATTTCCATGCAGATTTTTACTTGGTAGTCTTTGGATTCTGACGTTCATCATCATCATCATCATCGATAATACCCGATTTCCCATGTATTAAAGGGGTGGGTGGGGGGAGATGTAATGGGAGGGGGGGGGGGGAGTTTCAGAGTCATGGATGGAAGAATGAAAATCAGAAATAACAGAGGGAGGAACAGAATACCAGGTGAAAATGGGTCATACTCACTCATATGTGAAGGAAGGAAAGGTAAAAGAAATTGAGGAAGGAAAGGAAAGGAATAAAGGAAGGAATGAGGAAGGAAAGGAGAGGAATAAAGGAAGGGATGAGAAAGGAAATGAAGGAAAGGAAAGGAAGGGATGAGGAAGGAAAGGAAAGGAATAAAGGAAGGAATGAGGAAGGAAAGGAAAGGAATAAAGGAAGGAATGATTAAGGAAAGGAAAGGAATAAAGGAAGGAGTGAGGAAGGAAAGGAAGGAAGGAAGGAAGGAGTAAAGGAAGAGATTAGGAAGGAAAGGAAAGGAATAAAGGAAAAATAAAGGAAGGAGTGAGGAAGGAAAGTAAGGAAGGAAGGACGTGTGTGTGTGTGTGTTGGCAAGAAGTGAGAGGAGACAGTGGCGCCAAGCTAACACTATTTATACAGGAACGGGAAACGTGATGGTGTCAAGGGGAGAAAGGGACTGTGTTGGAATGGAAAGGGGAAGAAAGGACAATTGGTTTACGCTTTGTAGATATGAACTGGGAAACTAGATTCTTGGTGAGTGTAAATGGCTTCTACTGTAAGAGTATATAGTTATTACCTCCCCCAAGACTTGATATACCAGCTTAATATATATAACAGCTTAATACACCAGCTTAATATAACAGCTTAATACACCAGCTTAATATACCAGCTTATTATACCACCTTAATATACCTGCTGCTTGATATACCAGCTTAATATAAAAGCTTAATATACCTGCTGCTTGATATACCAGCTTAATATAACAGCTTATTATACCAGCTTGATACACCAGCCTGATACCCCAACCTAATACACCACATTAATATACCTGCTGCTTGATATACCAACTTGATACATAAGCTTAATGCATCAGCTTAATACTCCAGCTTAGTACACCAGCATAATACAACACGATATACCAGCTTAGTATACCAGCTTAATACACCAGCTTAGTGTACCAGCATAATACAACACGATATACCAACTTGATACATAAGCTTAATACATCATCTTAATACTCCAGCTTAGTACACCAGCATAATACAACACGATATAAATACAAGCTTAATACATCAGCTTAGTATATCAGCTTAGTACACCAGCATAATACAACACGATATACCAACGTGATACATAAGCTTAATACATCATCTTAATACTCCAGCTTAGTACAATACGATATAAATACCAGCTTAATACATCGGCCTAATACAGCAGCTTGTTAGGTCTTCTGGTTATCGTACACCAACACATTCTCTTCTGGGCTGGAAAATTCGGTGATATATTGCCTCCGTCTGGACAAGCAGCAACTGTTTGGGAAGTGGGGGGGTGGGGGAAGGTGGTAGGGAAAGGAGAAATGGTAGGGGAGGAGGAAGGGTGGGGGGGGAAGGTGGTAGGGAAAGGAGAAATGGTAGGGGAGGAGGAAGGGTGGGGGGGGGAAGGTGGTAGGGAAAGGAGAAATGGTAGGGGGAGGGAGAGTGGTAGGGGGTAGAGATGGTGAGGGAGAGTGGTAGGGGGTAGGATGTGAGAGGGTATGTGGCTGGTGGTGGGTGAAGGAAGGGAGAGGGAGTGTGGTAGGGGGTTGGGTGAGTGGAAGGGAGAGGGAATGTGGCAGGAGCGAGGGGAGGGGAGGGGAGGGGAGGTGTGGTAGGTGGAAGGGAGAGGGGGAAAGTGGCAGATGGCATGTGGCAGGAAGAGAAATGGCAACTGGTGTCATGGAGAGGGGAGCAGGGTGGTAAGTGACATGAGGAAGGGAGGAGAAAAGTAGGAATTGGGTAGGAAGGGAAGAGGAAAGTGGCAGTGGGTAGAAAGGGAAGAGGAAGGTAGGAGGAAGGGAGGAGAAGGGTGGCAGTGGGTAGAAAGGGAGGAGGAAGGTAGGAACTGGGTAGGAAGGTAGGAGGAGGGTGGCAGTGGGTAGAGAGGGAGGAGGAAGGTAGGAGGAGCTGGGTAGGAAGGAAGGAGGAGGGTGGCAGGAGGTAGGAAGAAGGAGGAAGGTTGCAGCTAAAGGGATAGGAAGAGAGAAGGACACACACACCAAAAAATAGAAATAGTAAATTGCACACTAGCAATATTTTACCCTCCTTGGAGTGGTGACAAGGGAAGGAAAATATTTGTTTATGTTATGCTGTAGTATTGTTTATGTTGAACATTGAAATAATACAGTCATTAATGATTTAATAATGGTGCTGAACATCATCTAATCCCATACCTGAATAAACAAATAAGAATTAATGTAAAGAGGGTTGCACATTACCTAGAATAAAACTGACAGTAAAAAGTAAAATTGAACCAATGATAAACTTCGATAGGTTGAATGACTTGGCTTCCATTCACATATTCTCAAAGTTTTGTCCCCCTGTTTAGTTCATGTCCATCTTCATAACGGGGTCACATTATCTTGGGTGTGAAGCTGAAAAGTAAAGTTAATATACATAAAAGCAAAAGAAAGGTTGTTTTATCTGAGTTGTTGCTGGTTGCATTGTGTAGTCATAGGAAATATGAATATTGATTACTAATATAATGTTCTCTGCCTTTTGATACAATTTGGTGTGTACAGTTGGTTGAAAAGATTATATTTATACAAAGAAATATAAGAACGTTACTATTAATAAATAATTGTAAACTGCAAAAGGTACTGCAAGATTGTAATTGATTACGGATTGATCTTCATACATGCAAATACTTCAATAACATCAGCTTGGCAACACACGGAAGCAATAATAATGAAGAGCTCCGAACATCATATAGTTATTGCCGTTGTATTCCTTTGAAAAGTATTACCATAATCAGATTTGCGTGTAAGTAAGGTAAACATTGAAGGGGGTATTACAGTGTTGGTAAATCTGGAGCAAATCAATCCTCCAAACTATGCCAAGCAACAGGCCACCCTACTATTATCTTTGTTAATTAATCTGGTCGTGTTTCCTGGCATACTTTGGGGCAATCAAGGCACTCTAATGTACCGAGTATATTACCCCCTTAATCAGTTAGGCAAACCTACGAGTCCTGCCCGAGGGAGGTCCGCCAGACTCCATTAGCCAGGCTGCGAAACTTCCTGAATTTTTGCCGTATATCTCGGTCTTAATTTTTTCCCCTTAGCCAATATTTATTTTGTTGGTCGACGGGATAGCGTTTATAGGAAATGATATATTGACCCCCCCCCCCATAAGAAATGTAAACTAAAGTAAACATTGTGGAGAGGAGGGTTTTACACAATAACCACCTTACATCTTTAATGAAAAATAGCTATCAGAATTAAATTAATAGGTTACTTGTCTGGCATTAGTGTATTCAATAAAGTACTATGTAATGTACTACACACACACACACACACACACACACACACACACACACACACTTCACTAGAAAGGATGTTGAAGTGTAATGATGAGATTTTCGTTTCTGGCAGCTACTCAATTTCGTCAAAGGAGCTCAAGAAATATGCGATTGATTTTAATATTCATCCATTGATACTCAAATATGATTGATTCAACTATGCTTTGGGTTAATAATATTTGGCTTTGCAGTAAGATAGTAACTTGGTTTATTAAGGGACCCTGTGATGTAGTCAGAAAATTGGAGATAAATGAGTCCTTCAAATATTGCTACGAATCACCACCTATTCGGATGGAGCGTGTTTCGTGACATGGTCAGGAGGAATCAGAAGCCTCCAATTCTTATACACGATCACAGGGATCTTAAGGGGGAAGTTTTGTGTTGGTAAATCTGGAGCAACTGAATCCTCCAAACTATTTCAAGCAACAACAGAACACCATTATTTTTGCTCTTCTGGTCCTGTTTCCTAGCATACTTAGGAGGAATCAAGGCACTCCAATGTACCAAAAACGAATTAGCAGTACATCAGTAACTTAGACGCTGGGAGTAAAGTGAACGTGAAGACACACCGTGGAAAAGATAAGGAGTAGATCTTTTCTCTGAGTTAGTAAGAGACTTTGGGTAAAATGCGACCCAGCCAAGGCCAAGAGACACACCCATCTTGTGGTATTACTCGGTAGTCCCTGCAGAGTACCCCATCCCTCCCACACACACACACACACACACACAAATAATAAACACACAGGCAGGTGAGGCAGGGTAAACAGTATCTATTTTTTTTTATTGTTTTATTTACTTATTTTTTATTTTTTATATTTATTTTTATTTTCATTATATTTTGTCTTTATTATTATTATTTTTATTTTTATTTTTATTTTATTTTATTTTTTTTTGTATACCGTACGAGTCAATTAAGTTGGTGAACACGGCTGCTGATCCCTCCAACTGTGTAACGAAACCGATCCCTCATTAGTAGCATTGAGATGATGAATTGTTGTCTCCCTTTCTTATATTTCTCATCTTCTTTCCCTTTACATTTCATTCCTCTTTATTTATCTATCTCACATCCCTCCCAATTAGCATCCCCCTCTCATCTCTCATATGCTGTCTCTCCAATTTCTTTCCTCTTCATTATCTTCCCTTCCTCTCATCCGTTGTCTCTCCAATTCTTTTCCTCTTCATTATCTTCCATTCCTCTCATCTCTCATCCACTGTCTCTCCAATTCTTTTCCTCTTCATTAACTTCCCTTCCTCCCTTTACACTCTCTCCTCTACCATTCTCACTCACTCTCTCCCCACTAAACAACAATACAGGATCCCAGTAGATAATACGTGAATCCCTAAGACAATCCAGCCTGGGACTCTTAGGATAACTCGGGGATCAGTGTTATATTATGTCATGTAACTCGTAACAAAAAACAACGACCCGTAAAATAAGAGGAGGACACATCAGATACCAAAAGGAGAGGTGAGGGGGGGGTCGATTTTTTTTTATTGTTTATTTATGTGTTTATTTATTTATTGTTTTATTTTATTTTGTTTATTATTTTTTGTGTGTGTGTTTGTGTGTGTGTGTGTGTGTGTGTATGTGTGTGTGTGTGTGTGTGTGTGTGTGTGTGTGTGTGTGTATTTGTGTGTGTGTGTGTGTGTGTGTGTGTGTGTGTGTGTGTGTGTGTGTGTAGTAGTAGTAGTGTGTGTGTGTGTGTGTGTGTGTGTGTTGGGATTCTACGCACAGATCCCATACTCTTATACTGAGGTGTTGGGCCGTTATTTTCTATTATAGTTTGTAGGAATCAGTAGTAGCCCTTCCAGTTGGCCCATAAATAAATAACAGATCCCCAAGAGACAACACAGAAGAGGCTCGTAACATATAAACAGAACCAACCCCCCCCCCCCCGCAATCCAATACAGTAGTGGACTGACCTGATTCTTATAAAAGTCTTCCTATGGACAAACGCCATCACTTTCCACTGCCAGATCTGTAAAGGGTAGGAGAGATTTTTCATTTCTTTCACTGTCCTTACCTGGGAGCAATTGCAGACCCTATCCTGTCCTCGCCTTTGTGACATGTAAAGTTTTAATTAAATTGACCTCTTACACCAGAATCTTCTTATGTTTTGTTGTTGTTGTTGTTTTACTTTTACCACACATAAAATATATCATGTATTTTGCTAAACATTTTTATATTTGTCTTAATACGTATTAATATTTTGTGCAAGCACGAAAAATTTTCTCTGCTTTTCATCTGTATTTCAAATGAAGCAACACTCCCTTTGACCCCCATCTTTTCTCACTGTATGTTCCTTTTGTTGCATCTCCGTCCACTTACCTTGGTCCACACAGACGCGGTAACAGTCGAGGTGCTCTGGGTTTCCATACGTGTTTCCGTCTGTGCCACACACGGGCTGGTAGTACTCGGGCCAGGAACACGACTGCAGACACTCCTCAGGCGTCCCTTCACACTCCCCGGGATGTAGTATCCACAAACCTGGTCCACGGAAATCAGAATTGTGATACATGTTCGTACACTCTTATTTTTTTTTACTTTTTTACTACATTCCATATACTTATTTATGCGAAGAGAGCCCGGAGGCCTTGTCGTCCCCCCTATAAAAAGACCATTTCCAAGAGAAAACATATATAAAAGTAAATGTAGAAAGGCTATTTAGGATTTATAGCAGAGAACAAGTGCATCGTAGCATGTGTGTGTGTGTAATTATGAATATATCACCTTGCATACCAAATACTTTAAGAATAATGAATACCCCAGCCTGTGCAATCGTTGACACACTCGATCCTGGCTGAGTTGGAGTAAGTGTTGCCATCAGAAGCACACTGAGGGTCCCACAAGTCCATTACACCACAGTCGTCCACACACTGCTGCTGACCAGGGCTCATGGTCACCTCACTCAGGGCCACGCCTCATGCACAGGAAGAAAGGGGATGCGTGAAAATTACCATGCATACTCTCCCGTAGAAGTGATGTTATTGTATGAAGTATTTTAGTATTTCCCTGACTATACAATATCTTTTTATTTTTAATGTATATAGAAATAGTGTCCTAACATTCACCATACCCACCTGTATAACCTGGATGTTTATATATAACTCACCGAGGAAGGAGATGAACAGCAGAATCCTCATGGTGTTGGCTTGCTTGATGTAGTGTTGGTGAATGTAGTGTAGTGTAGTGTGGTGGTATAGAGCAGCTGTTGGTGTCTCCCTCTCCACCATTCCCATGCTCCTTATCTCTCACCAGCCCCTCCTCTTCCCTCGTCCCTCATGCCCTTCTCCCGTGTCGTTGTATTTCCTTGTTGCATTGCACTTATTTCTTTTTAGCTTGTTTGCCAGTATTGTCTCAAAATGCCAAACTTTAACTGACACACTACTTTCTTTTCCTTCCCAAGCACATACTGCATTTATCCCACCCTCCTGCTACATCACCCTGCCATAATGTACAGTAATGCGTTCCCCCTGTCGTCACACTATCAGCCTTACTCACCCTGTCACACTGCATTCATCCCTCCCACCTGTCATATCACCCTGCCATAGTGTACTGTAGGACTTTCTCCCTGCCACACTATCCTTATTCCTCACTCTATCACCATGCATTCATCCCTCCCTTCTGTCACATCACTCTATTGCTTTGTACATTATTTCATTCTCCCTGCCACCACACTCTCCTCTTTCCTCACCCTACAACACTAACATATACTTTTCCTCCCCGAGTTCAGTTCACCTCTCTCTATTTCTCCTATCATGTTTGCCAGCACGCCATATCCCTTCCACCCTTCCACACTCTTCCCCAGTACCAGATAACAGCAGCAGATTAGTGTGGGAGCGTGGCATGTGAGCTGGAGGTGTAGGCTGTGGTGGTGGTGGTGGTGGTTGGTGTAGGGGAGATTGTTGTTGTGAGAACGATTTTTTAGTTAATGCAGTGAAAACGTGAAAAAAAGACGAGAGGCATAATAAGTACAGAATTTTTTTTTTTTTTTTTTTTTTTTTTTTTTAGCAATTTGTGTCGTCCGGGTGATAGGTATGTTCTGTCTAAAACCGTTAAATGGGGAATGTATCGAAGGAGTAAAGACTGCATGATATTCTGCATCAAAACAAAAACATTTAATGCGATGTTTATTTCAGCTAAAGGTAGTGCATACATTAGTCGGAGATGCTTACATATTAATCAGAAATAAAAGTATAAATATTTATCAAACATACACTAGTTAACTTATTGCTATATAGTACATGTATGGAAGGACGGTATAGTGAAATCATTCGCACTCGTGTGGTTACAGATTTTCCTAAACTCTTGTAGTGATACACACTTCATAAATATAATTCTATCTCGCGATGTGTTTTGTTATGAACAGGCGCTAAAATTCATGGTTTCTTGACACCTGCATTATTCTTGTTCCTTTCCACCAAGAGCCACACAGTTATTACATCTTGTCACACACAGTTCACAGTGGTGGAGGGGTTAGTGTGTGGTATTGGGGCAGGGGTTGCTTGGTTGGTCGGTAAGGGGAGCACGAAGAGTAGTAGGGCCTATGAGAGAGGAAAGGGGTGTGCTGCGGGGGGTGGGGGGGTGGGGTGGGGGGTGTTGCTACGTGCCAGTCTGTGAGGTTCTGGTATCACTACTCCCCTGAGAGGTGTCACATAGCTGGGGTTCCTGCTGATGTCATGAGGTCTTGCATCCTTATTACGCCTGATGTTGCTCCCTCGTGGGATATCATGTTGCAATTAATCGAGATAATCTTACTAATTTGGGTACAGTTGCACAGAGATGTATCAGACCTATGTACAGTTGCGTTCACTATTCTCTGACCACTATTGGAGACACCTGGCAATGGTAACTTGTCTGATTAGTACATTTGATCGTACCTATATATTGCCTCTGGATGAAGGAAGAATATGTTATTATTATTTACATTTTGTGGAGGAATCCTAACATCAATCTTTGTGAATTTACAGTGTGAAGTCAGCAAATGGCGTTAAAGTAGCAGATAACTTAAACATTTCCAGAGGTTTGTACTTACAACTGTACATTGCAAACCAAATTGGCGTTCATGTTCACAGGATACCATGTTCGAATCATGACAAAAACAATATGAATTCTCTTTTAACAATGCAGACCCTTCAATAAGCCATAATATATCTGTATTTCTCACATCCATGCAGTCCGAAGTGTTATGATACAGTGTTTACAATTCACAACAGTTAGTCCTATTCAAGTGGCTGGTGGTGTATTCTCTCTCGATATTGGTCCTCCCCAGACTAGACGTAGCTGGCCTCCTGCTAGAGCTCAAAGCGTCGAGGTGGTGGGTAGATGGTGGTGAGCTGGACGTCTGGGGGTGAAGGTCGCTGCTGGAAACGTGCACTCAACGCCCCCTCCTTGTTCTCGTAGGTGCTGGCTCGGCTGTACCTTCCATCGTACGCACCCATCCGACTCTCACGTCCACTCTTACTCTCAGTGTTACTTTGTCTGCTGTCCCGTCCTCCTCCTCCTCCTCCTCCTCCTTTACTCTCGTGGCCAGACAGGGATGACTTCTTAGGCACTAGTGGGGGAGGTCCTTGTTCCACCTCCACCTGTGGGAAAGATGAAGTTGTTAGTTTTAAGTTTATTTACCAATATGTATGGTACCCTCAGCCCAGTTTTTTTTTTATATATATATTTGTGAGGAATAAGTACCACACCTGTCCATATTTATTCTATATTTTATCAATTTATTTTATATTTATCTTTATATTTATTAATTTTTATTTAACTTCATTTTATATATATATATATATATATATATATATATATATATATATATATATATATATATATATATATATATATATATATATATATATATATATATATATATATATATAAATTCTTTTTTTTTTACTGTGAGTCTATTCATGTGTTGATAATACACGTAATACTCACCGTGGGTATTGATGAGGGTACGAGTGACCATGACAGGGATAGATAGAAACATATACCACCGACCCACCTGAGTGTTGATTGTGGTGATAGAGTCGAGGTTGTTGTCCTTCTGGTCCTGAATGGCGGGTGTGGTCTGAGTGCGGAAACCACCCCCCGTCGTAGGTTGCTGTAAGGTTAGGTTCATGAATCTGATTGTCTGCATATCCAAGTACACGTAGAACTTCATGAATCTGATTGTCTGCATATCCATGTACACGTTTTACTTCAAGAATCTGATTACTACTGTTATCTGGCTCAGTTTAGATAAATAACACAGTCCTCCAAAATCACCATAAAAATAACATAGTCCTCCAAAACCACCATAAAAATAACATAGTCCTCCAAAACCAACAAAAAATAAAAGTCCTCCAAAATCATTAAAAAAAAATATTAATAACACACTCCTCCAAAATCACCAAAAAATATAAGTCCTCCAAAATCACCATAAAAATAACACAGTACTCCAAAATCACCAAAAAAATAACAAAGTCCTCCAAAATCACCATAAATATTTATAAATGAGACCTTCAAGCACTTCAAAACCACAAAGGGAGTTTCGGGAGTCGCCTGCACGCCCTGTCTGTCTGTCTGTCTGTCTGTCTATCTGTCTGTCTTACACCCCATTGGACAGTCTATCTCCCTTGGAATGACTGGTTGGTATTATTATTGTTGTTGTTGTTGTTGTTGTTGTATCTTGAGTTTCTTTTGTCTGCACACTTATATATATATATACTGTCCCTCGTCTGTCACTTTCTTTTGTTGCTTGTTATGTTTATCTTTGTCTTTGTCATTTTCTTCTCTGTCCGCGAGTCATTTCGTGAAGCTGACTTGGAATAAATATTACGCTCTTCCTATCATCTCTGTGTCAACTTTGTTTCTATTTTCCTGATAATTATATTGGTGATTAATCGAGTATCAATTATACCTGCGGCATATGACCTAAGTTGTTGAAAAACTTAGTCACCGTAAAAACAAACAAACAATCAATCAATTAATGTTCAAACAATATGCTCTACAATCAATCAATCAATCAATCATCCAATCGATCACTCAATCTACTCTAAAGTCAATATACTGTACAATCAATCAATCAATCAATCAGCCAGTCAATCAATTTACTGTACGTACACATCTTGGCAACTCACCACCGCAGTGTTTTCGTAGTTGATAGCCGGTTGGTGTCTAGAGGGAGGGCGATGTGAGCGTCGCGAGGTGGCCGACACGACAGAGGCCCGGGAGAGGAGTGTGTGGGTACGAACTAAGGGAGCCAGAGACCTACACTGACACACCTCATGCTTCACAGGGTCCACACACGGCGGCAACACCAGTCCAGGCCCCAGTAGCTTCTTCACCTGGTACAGAGAACACACAGTACTATAAGTAGATCAGGGGAAGTGAGTCTATGAAGTGTAATCATATCTGTTGGTGTAGGTATATGTTCATGTGTATTGGTATAAGTGTAATCAAGTGTGTTGGTATAAGCGTGGTCATGTGTGTTGGTGTAGGTATGATCGTGTGTGTTGGTATAAGTGTAATCGTGTGTGTTAGTATAAGTGTAATCGTGTGTGTTAGTATAAGTGTAATCGTGTGTGTTAGTATAAGTGTAACCGTGTGTGTTGGTATAAGTGTAATCAGTCGTGTGTGTTGGTATAAGTGTAATCGTGTGTGTTAGTATAAGTGTAATCAGTCGTGTTGGTATAAGTGTAATCAGTCGTGTTTGGTGGTATAAGTGTAATCAGTCGTGTTTGGTGGTATAAGCATGGTCGTGTGTGTTGGTATAAGCATAATCGTATCTACAGTAACGATTGATGGGGTTGACTACATGTGGCGACAACCCTATACTTACTTTTCTCTTCTGCTTCCTGAGGCTAGTGTATATGATGGAACACACCACGATGAACACGATGAGTAGCGCCGCCAGGATGATGGAGAGGACAAACCAACCCTGGACTGGCATCAGGAACCAGTTGGGGTTGTGGTAGGTTGGGGGTTGGGGCGCCTCGATCGTCTTGGGTTCAAACTCCATCTCGGCTATTGTGTTCTTGACGTACCTGGGGGGTGAATGTTTTTTTTTTTTTTTTACATTTTTTTTTTTTTCGTCTGTTGTGTTTTTATTTTTATTATTATTATTATTATTATTATTATTAGAAGTAGTAGTAGTAGTAGTAGTAGTAGTAGTAGTAGTAGTAGTAGTAGTTGTTGTTGTTGTTTTGGTTGTATTATTATTATTATTATTATTATTATTATTATTATTATTATTATTATTATTGTTATTTTTATACATCAGAGACGATATCAGTACATCTTACTTGGGGACGTAAGTGGAGTGGCTGTTTTTGTAGGGAATGACTGGGAGTTCCTGCTCAATGGGTCGCCGAGTGGTTATCCTGTAGAAGAGAGACACAGTTATTTGTTTGGAAGTATCACTGGGAAGCTACATTAACGTATATGTAATATTTCAGTACAGAGAAACTGAGATGTAGGAAGTATTGTTCATTTATCTAATTAATGTCTTGTGATAGAGACACCAACATATACAGTAGATCATATTATCTTCTCCTTAAGATATTTATCATCACCTTACTTAAGAAAAGCTTAGCTATTTGTGTGACAGTATCAGTTAAAGAAAACCTGAGTTATTTGTAAGACAATATATATTTACACTCATGCCATCTTATACTATAATCTACAAGGCTACGTTCTTCAGTATATCTTTGGAATATCATATAAATTGAAAATATACGTATCGGAGACGAGAACAAACGTAATTTCAAAAGGCAGCGAAATCCCATAATGAAATATTGGACTGTGTAAAATACGGACAGTCTCTCGTAAAGGCAAAATACCGAAGGAACAAACCAGACCCCGACCCCACTTACCCACCAACCCACCTGACGAAAGATTTGTGTGTAGTCCTGAGTTTGGGTCTGAGGGGCGGTGGAGTGTACACCTCGCCGGACACAAAGTTGTAGGGACCACTGTATCCTGTTGCTGTGGAAGGAGACGTGGTAAGGTAAGATTGGCAGGTTGGCTGGTATGAGGGAGTGAAGATCGGTGCAAGATGAAATAAAAATAAAATAAAATTGTATTGTGCTGTAGGAACGAGTGTGGTATTGTGAGTGGTATCTTGTACTTTGTGTTAGGATGCTATGGAAACACTTCTATATTATTTGTCCATATTGCTGAGACTGCCTATAGACTATCATAATCCTTTGGAGGAGATTCACATTAGTCTTGTATATTAATTGTTAAGTGAAGCTCAGCCTTGGCAGAACCATCACGTGTGGAAACTGAACTTCATAAAGGAAACACGTTGCTTGGCTTATATTATGTATGTACTGTATGGAGGTACCTTTGTCTCATTTACATTTTATTGGCCATAACCTTCATGTTCCTGACTCTCTTTATGAGCGTCTGAGGTGATGGATGAGCAATAATATCAGGTCATTTCCATACACTTCAAATTAATTCATATTTGAATAATGCAACACTTGCACTGTATCATCCGAGTCCCTTGGGTACGTTGAAGAAAATTTTTATCATTTAGAGTCTAGACAGCGTGTGGAAGAACGTAACTATCTTTTTGTATTATATATTGCTGAAGACTTGGAGATCATGAAGCTGAGTGAGGCTATAAAAGAGGAAGTAGTTGAGTAGCGTCCACCCAACAAATGCTCCCACTTACCCACTCCCACCAGACCCTGACCACCGCCATTACACACCAAACAACCTCGTCAGGGAGTGTACTTTTCCTACTCGTATCTTGCCACCTCGTAAGAAGTCGAGCAAACTACCCTGACCCGAGAAAGATGTTCCCTGTGTAGATCTAAAAGTAACAACAGGATTTTCTCGACTATTGATATCACCCAATGAAATACCCAAGAAAAACCTGTATATCTAAGGCTAAACCAACCTATAAATAACCTGAATCTATTTGGGCAATCTCGTCCTGAGAAAAGTAACTGGGGACCCGACACTAGATCAGCCAGCCAACCCCAACTGGTACTCTTTTTACTGAAATGTCTTTACCATGAGTAGCTCGCCTGAGGGAGTAAACATCCTGAAATATTTTATCGGTTTTTATATAATTTTATCTTATTTCTACCAGCCTCCATATACACATTCCTCTTCATTCATGCGTATACCTTCCAAGCCTTCCTCCCTCACTTTTTTCCCTAGCTTTCCGTCCTTCCCTCCATCCTTCGTGGCATTCCTTTCCTCCCTTTCACCTTTCCTATCAGCCAACCTGCTGCTCCCCTCCCCGTGGTCAGTACCTGGGTGTCTGATGGAGTGATGGAGATGGTTACGTCGGCCAGGGGTTGGGTCGTGTCCTCTGTCGGGGCCTGAGCGATGTCCAATCTCGGAAGGAACTCCAGACTTACTGATGGTTCCCAGGGGCGCGAGGGAGGCCGCGTCCTCAGCCGTGCCCAGACCTGCAGGAGTTGGGGAGGGGTTAATATCATGAGGAGTGGATGTTGGGGGCGAATATTTTTAAGTTTAATGCAGAATTTATAAGTACAGTGGCCAGACCTATACTAGAAGGGGGTAAAGGGTAAATATCAAGAGTAGAAGTTTATATAGATAGATAGATAGATATAGTGATATTTATTGTTAGTTATAGATAGATAGATATAGTGTAGATAGTTATAGCTATAGATAGATAGATATAGTTTATATTTATACAGTGAATTATACATATAGGGTGAAAAGAGAAAGCAAGTGGGAGGAATGAGAAAAGTTGGTTTGGAAGGGATGGCGTTCATGCTTTGGGAGATGGAATGAAAATGATAACCAAGGAGGAAAGGAAGGAAGCGGAGTAACTTATGATCTCGGTGGTGGCTTGCCGGAGAGAGGAGAGGAGAGGAGGACAGAAGTGAAGGTGAGAGGCCTGGTGGGTGACTGGGGAAGGAAGGGGAGGTATGTACAGTACGTGAGGTGACAGGGAAGACAGAGAGGTATTCTGTAGGGAACGAAGAGAAAAAAAAAAGCCTTACATGGAACATAAACTCATCTGGGAAGGAAAAACTATGATTGAGCTTATGGAGACTTAATTAAATGAGGAGCTTCGAGATAAAAGAAACTTGAATAGGATTGAAGGATTATCACACGCAAAGAATAGAGAAATACGAGGAACTTTGGAACGAGGAGAAGGGGAAGGAAGGAAGGAAGGTGTAGTGAAGATAAGGGTGTAGGGAAGAATGAAGACAGTGTTGCATAGAGTGTAGTGAGAGGCAAGGGGAGAGCAAAGAATGTATATATAGTGAGAGGAAAGGGAATAGGATGGAGTTTAGTGAGAGGAAAGGGAATAGGATGGAGTTTAGTGAGAGGAAAGGGAAGATCAAAGAGTGTATAATTATAAAATGAGAGGAAAGGGAATAGGAAGAGTGTAGTGAGAGGAAAGGGAATAGGAAAGAGTGTATAGTGAGAGGGAAAGGAATAGGAAGAGTGTAGTGAGAGGAAAGGGAATAGGAAGGAGTGTAGTGAGAGGAAAGGGAATAGGAAGGAGTGTAGGGAGAGGCAAGGGAATAGGAAAGAGTGTAGTGAGAGGAAAGGGAATAGGAAGAGTGTAGTGAGAGGAAAGGGAATAGGAAAGAGTATAGTGAGAGGAAAGGGAATAGGAAGAGTGTAGTGAGAGGAAAGGGAATAGAAAGAGTGTAGTGAGAGGAAAGGGAGTAGAAAGAGTGTAGTGAGAGGAAAGGGAGTAGAAAGGAGTGTAGTGAGAGGAAAGAGGAATAGAAAAGAGTGTAGTGAGAGGAAAGGAAATAGGAAGAGTGTATAGTGAGAGGGAAGGGAATAGGAAGAGTGTAGTGAGATGGCAATGTGTTATAAATGGCACGAAAGGAGGAGACGGAGAGAAACGGTGGAGATTAGTGGAGGAAAGATATTGCAGTAGAGGAAGGAAAGAGGAGGAGGTGGAAGAGTGGGAGGAAGTGGAGGAGTGGGAGGTTGGTGTGTGCTTTCTTTAGAGGGTAAGGTAAGGGAGAGAAGGGAGATGCAGGAGAGTAACTATAAAAGGAGAGAAAGGGAAGAAATGGAAGATATGAGAGAGTAAGGAGAGAATTGTGAGAAAGGGAAGGAGGGAGGGAAAAGAAAGGGAAGAGACGATATAGAAAGAGAGAGGAAGGCAGGGAAATGAAAGGAAGAATACAGAGAGAGAGAGAGAGAGAGAGAGAGAGAGAGAGAGAGAGAGAGAGAGAGAGAGAGAGAGAGAGAGAGAGAGAGAGAGAGAGAGAGAGTGAAAAAAATGAAAGAGACATCGACAGAGAAAAAACGACAAAGAGAGAGAGAGAGAGAGAGAGAGAGAGAGAGAGAGAGAGAGAGAGAGAGAGAGAGAGAGAGAGAGAGAGAGAGAGAGAGAAACATGGACGGACGGAAAGCCAGCTAGACTCTGTGCCAGACATTAATTCATTTCTACCTTCCTGCTGGATAACACATGCCTGGCCACAGCAGTCTGAGGGACGAGGTATACATATAGGAGTGACTGCCTCGGAAAATTAGTTTAACAATTTGCCAAAACGCCGAGTTGTCTGTCTGTCTGTCTGTGTGAGTCAAATGGATTCGTGGTTTTGCATGGTTAGATAAATATTTGGGATACATTATTTTCCTATGTTTGCGATTCAAAACTTCTCTTTCTGGATTGTCACACACACACACACAAACACACACACACACACACACACACACACACACACACACACACACACACACACACACACACACACACACACACGCACACACACACACACACACACACTCACTCTAGAACATGAAAAACATGAAAGACAGCGGGCGGATCCACAAGCCACGAGAGGAAGCTGGGGAGGAAAACATGAGAATCTCCCGCTTGACTCACTGCTGACGTTTAATTTGCGGAACCCCAAAGCCTACTACAGCGAGATGGGAAGAGGCAGGAAGAGAGGGAATGGCATGCAGGGAGGACAGGAGCAGGGTTGGAAAAGGTTAGGAAATAGATTAGTGGTAGCGGCATTGTACAGTCACGATCAGAAGTCCTGTACAATCAGGTGAATGAAAGTGTGCCATAAGAGTGTATCTTATGAACCAATATTACCGAGGATAATTAACAGCTATATTTATGGGTCATGTTTTTGTTTTTACGAAGGTGTTGCAGGACTTTTGGCCGTGACTGTACATTACCAACCCTATTTATGTATGGTTAAGGATGTTCTCGTGAAATTAATTTGAAAATTTTGAAAGGCATAAATGTATCCAGAGAAATTTATATAGGCGCGATAAAAAGAACACCAATTTCTCATTCATTTTGATCTGTTTGGAAGTTGGTACCTGTGATGGCGGGGCTGGGGGCGTTGACCACTTGGCCTCGTCGGGTAGGGGTACGGCTGAGGTTGTTGGGTTGTCCGGGGAGCACCTCACCTCGGCTGCTGGACCACAAAAACGAAAATAAAAGATACAGAATTATTGCCCCTCTCATTTTCGAAACAGGATGCATTGCTGGTATGTTGATAGTTACTTATTTTTTAAGTAACTTGCGACACCTATAAAATGCAGCACCTCATAGTTGTAATTGAGGGGGTTGAGTTGACATAAGGTGCTGTATGATTATATTTATATATGATACTGTTATATTTACACGATGGAAGGAGAGTGTTGGTGGTTATTTGACTGTAGATGTACACGTCTTTATATAAATTTAAGCTTCTTTAGTATACAATAACACCATAAACACCACAGACGGTACGGAATGGAAACTGTAATACGATGCTTTACTTGATATATGGAGGATCGGTGGGTGGAGGTGGAGGTGGAGGTGGAGGTGGATATGTCTGTGGTGGAGGCGTGACAGTGGTGGTGGGTGTGGCGGTGGTGGTGGTGGAGCGGCGAGTGGTGGGAGGCAGGAGCTTGGACGGCCGGAAAGGTACTACTGGCATTCCCGAAGGTCCCGAAGGTTGACGAGGCGTTGATGACGGGTATTGCTGCTGCTGCTGCTGCTGTGGTTTGGATTGACGTGGTGGTGGTGGTGGTGGTGGGTGGAGTTGTGGTGGTGGGTGGGGTCCCGTGTATGGTTGGTGTGGTAGATGTCTAGGGGGTGATGGTGGTGGTTGTGGTTGTGGTGGTTGGTGGGGAAGGTGTCTTGGTGGTGGTGGTGGTTGTGGTGGTTGGGGTTGTGGTGGTTGGTGGGGCAGGTGTCTATTCGGTGGTGGTTGTGGTAGTTGTTGTTGTTGTGGTTGTTGTGGTTGTCGGATTTGTGTAGGGGAACCATTGTAGTAGGTGACTGGTTCTCTGGGGATGTACTGCTCCCCGGTGTTTCTGTTGATAGTCGAGTTGTGTAAGAACATACCGTACGTACAGTCACGAGCACTAATAAGTATTCAGTTTGTGTTGAAGCTTTGATCAGTCCAATTCACCAATGAAGTAATTCCAATGGAGATCTTATTGTGCATTTATTTACTGTCTCTGGGTATTCAAAGCACACCTGGATACTTATTAGTGCTCGTGAGTGTACAGTAATATTTTTTCTCAGTGGCTAGGTGATGGTTAAAGAATAATGATTACTTAAAGAATTCTACCCCTCTCCTTAAAAGAAGAACAGTTAGTTAAAGAATTCTCCCGATCCAATGCCATAAAACAGTTATTATTTAGAAAAGTCAACCCCCAACCATAATGCTATAGTATATCGTCAATAGGTAAAGAAGAATATATTGATTCATTGGGCCCTTGTATTTAAACTGAATACCAGCGGTTATAAAACAAGTCATCACCACGATATGTATGGAGAGTGTGTATGCAAAGTCTGTATCAGCGTCATTACCCCATGTGGTGGTGGTGGAAGGCCCCGGTGGAGATGCTGGTGGAGCCGAAGGTAATGGAGTGTGGTTCATCCCTCCTGCTGACTGCCGCCATCCCCGCACTGCTACACACATCAACCCACACCAAGGAACACGGTTAATGACGATGAAAAATTGTCGGGGCATTGTAGGTTGCTTATAATATACACCCCCTGACTATTCTATAAAAAAATACTCCTTCGATTTAGTGTTTGTATGGAACAGTTTGGATGAATAAGTATTAGAATCCTCACTGACATCACGATAGACTCCTTAACCCAATCATTGTCTCATATGCCCATGTTGTTGTTCACTTTGTTCTCATTTCACTGTTTGCAAGAATAAGTAACATTTAAATCCACGACACCATGATAGACTCATTTAACTAATCATTGTCCCATTATATTAAACCATATATCTGATCACTGTTACATTAACTGACTTGTGAGGATGTGAGAGGTGGGATGGGCGGGGGGCGGCGACCCTGAGCCTGGCGCCGGGGTAGTTGACGCGGTAACTGCTGGGTGGGGGGTGGGGCGTCTCCGGCAGGCGGGGCGGAGGCAGGTCTGTGGGAAATTGAAATCACAGAACTCTTTTTAGTATACATAAAATTAAGAACTCAAGTAGCCTACCTCAGACTTTGAAGCTCTATCCCTCCTTTACTTCTTTTTTCTTTGTATTTCTTGTCCCATTATTCTATCACTTCTTTCCTCGTTCTAAAAGGTCTTCCAGAACTAAGGCGGTCATTTATCATTTCATCTCCAATCAATAACATCTCAAGCTTTATATACTGTCCAAATGTTAACACTAGCAGCACTCATAGAAAATCTTAACTTAATTTTAGTTACTCATGGGATATACAGAGAAGATGGTTCTATAATACTGTAATAGAAAAAGGAATATATTCAAGCACCAACGCTAACAGATAGATCCTAACTTCATAACACATACTTAACGTTCTCCTCAGTCCCACAAAATTCATCACGTAGCTCAAGATATAAACACATATTATCACCTATGCATACCAACAACCACACAAACAACACAATCATACAACACAGCCTGCAATATACACCACATACTCGTACATTCTGTTAGCCACAGAGAATACAGTGATGATGAAATCCTTATGGTGATTCAGTCCTGAGTCGCTAATGTTTTTCAATATTTAGTTTTACCTTTAACGATGCTTGCCAACCTTATCTCCTTGTTGCTAAAAATTTCCTCGAAGACCTTTGGGAAAAATAGTTGATTCAGGTAAGGTTGTGAATCTGTAGGAGCTTCTTGGAGTTTACCTTAGTGTTCCTTCAAATTGCACGAAGAAGTAGGAATATATTTAAAGAAAACTCAGAGTTAGGAGTTTTTGAAGGGATACTAAAGAGGAAAGTTGTCGTTTTCATTATGTTTCTTGGTGTGATGATCGTGAACAAAGCCATAGATAGCAGAAATGTCCGTAATATTCATGTGAACAGTTTGAAAAATAAACATAACTGCTGCTACATTCAACTTATGCACAACTCCATAGAAAAATATACTTGTGTAAATGGGATTGCTCGGAGTAAAGTCCTGGATAAAATGATTTGCCACAATAAAGTTGAATATCCAATAATGAGTACATAAATACTATGTTAGCCTAAAAATAACTGCATATATCAAAGGATACATAAATATGGCAGACAGGTATATCGGTTTTCTGTACAGCGTTCCATAAAAATTACATGGCATAACATCTTTTTCTACTGGGGCTTAATTAACTTTTTTTTTTTTTTTTTTTTTTTTTTTTTTTATCGACGCCACATAGGGAAAGTAATAGTGTCATATCCTCGTTGTTACTTGGCTCAAATGATGATATTATTACTACGTTTGTTCAATCTTCTTATTTTATTTTCCTTTCTTGTAATTATCCAGTCTGGGCTCTCCTTTTTCTATCCTCTTCATTCTATTCTCCTTGCGTGAAATAACTTAGTCAGGGTTGTCTATCTACTATATTTCCTATGCTAATTTTATACTTCTTATTCTATCTATCCTCTTTATTTTATGCTCTTTATTCTATCCTCCTTATTCTATCCTCCTTGCTCTATAGTAGTGATCCAATCTGACTGTGATGGACAATTAACAGGAGCGAGATTGGTCAGGTATGGTGGGAGTGGAGTAGAGGGGAACACACACACACACACAGACACCCATGCACATCTGGCTCCTGATCAGACGAGGGAGGGATCCATTATAAGTTAGTGGTGGGAAGTTACTGAGGCCACAAGTTGGACACACGATGCACGCCTTTTTACAAGTTGGTGTGGACTTGGGGAAACAATACGAGGAGAAGGAAGGGGAAGAGAAGGAGAAGGAGGAGGAAAAAGGGGTAGAAAATGAGGAGGGGAAGAGAAGGAGGGGGAGGAAGGGGTAGAAGAGGAGGAGGAGGAAGAGGAAGATAAGAAGGAAGAGGAAGAGAAGGAGGAGGAGGAAAAAGAAGAGAAGGAGTTAAAAGAGGAGGAAGAGGAAAGGGTTAATCACAAAATTATACCTGCTGCATGGATGATAGGTACAGTCATGGCAAATTGAATTGTCCTTGAACACCTTAGGATGAAATGCCCTCGGAAAATTATGCTAAACTATAGGTCTCTCTCTCTCTCTCTCTCTCTCTCTCTCTCCAGTAAGTTTAATTTTGGCTTACAGTGTTTCTAGCGTACATGGCTGATTGCACTGTATGAGCAGAGCATGTTAGTAATAAAGGTTTTAATAAACACACATCGCACTTTACCATTCGATGAAATAATTTTAGTTCGCATATTGGACATGGATGTGTTATTCACTGAGCGTTTTGTAGTCATCAGTGGCTTATTTTATCCCCTCGGGCCGTGCGTGGTCTCCAGATTTTACGGCCGTGGACAAGAATGTATTGATTTCCGAGATTTTATATCTTACGTGAATTGAGCGACACAATATAGTCGAGCCACTTCTCGCTTGATGTACAGTTACCATCAAAAGTCATATATGAATGGGATTCGGAGTATTGTGGTCAAAATAGAATGGAATGAATGTGGTTGTAATAGTATGGTGAAGGAACAGGTGTCGGCAATTCAACTTGACTTTTCACGGTCCATGGGTTTAACATACAGCGAGCAAACGTGTACTTGTTTACCTGCATTACTAGGCTAACAGAGCTGGATTGTATGTCCCGTTAGTGTTCATATAGGGATGCTACGCTCTGCCAACTTATTATTATTATTATTATTATTAGGAGGAGGAGGAGGAGGAGGTGGGTGAGTGGGACGCCATCTGCTGCCCTCCCCCCCCCCCCCCAAGGTAAATCCCTCCTTTCACCACTCTGCCTCCCTATCCACCTCTCCTGCTTATCTACCCTTCCTTTTCATCCACATCTCCTCGCTATCTAACCCTATTCTTTATCCACCTCTTCTATCTACCCCTACTCATTATCCACCTTTTCTCCTCCCTATCTACCCCTCTTTATCCACAATTTCTCCCTTTCTACACTTTCTCGTTATCCACTCCTCCCTATCTACTCTTCCTTTTTCTTCCCACATTTTCTTGGTACCGCCACACCTCCTCTCCCAGCACATGCATAAACAGTGTGGCTGCGGCTGAAAGCTTAATGGCTTTATATATTCAGTGTTACAGGGTGCAAGATTCACTAAGATGAACTGTGGTCATTGTCGGCTGAATTGTGTGTGTGTGTGTGTGTGTGTATGTGTGTGTGTGTGTGTGTGTGTGTGTGTGTGTGTGTGTATGTGTACAGTATGCATCGTGGATCTTTTCCTGCCGGTGGGTGGTGATGTAGCTACGTATGTTTGCACGGTGGTGGTAATTACTTGACCACCACCACTACAACTACAACCCTATACCACCACCCAAACACAACAGCTATATATATGTGTTTGCAGGATGGTGGTAACTACTCGTCGACCACCACCACCACCCTACCACTACCACCCAAACACAACAGCTGGTCGGTGCCTAGTCGTCCGTCGGTCCGTCCTCCCCCCCTCAATCCTTATGTTGTTTGTGGTTGGGGGGAACTACTCGGCCCATAGTGAACTAATGTCCCCGTTTATCATACCGGTGCTGGCTTGGCTTGGCCCCCTCAGTACATTCTCAGGTACATAGGTAGGTGGGCATCCCTCACTTTTATAAGAACGTAGAATAAAAAATGCAGTTGCTTGACTCTCTTCACACGCTTAACATTTTGGGGCGGTGTGTGTGTGTGTGTGTGTGTGTGTGTGTGTGTGTGTGTGTGTGTGTGTGTGTGTGTGTTCATGCTGTTACTGATGGAAAACTAGTTGGCAGACACGAATATCTTGATGTATGTATGTATGTATGTATGTACTGTACGTACCTGTATTGAGCCTGTTGTAAATGAAAATATATTCCAAGTTTATTTCTACACTAACAACAATAAACCTTGACTACTGAATCAGATTGACTCGGCAAAAACTGTGATGTTATGGAACTGTAAAATATGTTTGGTTCCCGTTATCAGATTCCTCGAAAATCTAAAGTAAATGAGGAAAAGCGAGGAGGAACTTTTTACCCCGTTCTGTACCATGTAATTATTGGGGGTTGCATCGCTGTCGTTCTTTAACCCCTCAATGTCAATGTACAGTACAGTCACGATCGAAAGTCTTGCTTCTGGTAAATGAAAGTGTGTAGTATGAGTGAATTTTATCAGCCAATAGTAATAATAATAATAATAATGATAATAATAATAATAATATAATAATAATATAATAATAATGATAATAATAATATTAATAATAGTAATGAAAATAATAATACTAATATTCTGCGTATCCTATGAGACGTGGGATTAATGCGACTCTCTCCCTCCACTCCCTCCGTCTCTCCCTCTCCCAATCCTTCAGGTCTCAGCATCTCATTATCTCTAGACTAAAAAATCGTGCGCCATGAAGGCCAACACTCGAGCCCGGGAAGGACCCTCACATTCTGGTCCAGCTGTCTTTCCTCCATCAGTGTAAATCTTTATTACTTGGCGTCCCCATCCCCTCCCTCTTCCCTGCAGCTAGCTATCTCTCTTACCCTCTCCACTCTCCCTATACTGGCCCCCTCCCTCCCTCCCTTCACTGCTATTGCTCTCCTCAATTCTCTGGCTCCTGTCCCCTCCCCTTCCACCGCTCTCCTCACGTCCCTTACCCCCTATATATTCTCCCCCTCCACCGCTGTCCTCACCTCTCTGGCCCCTGTTCCCACCCCTACCCATTCCACTGCTCTCCTCACCTCTCTGGTCCCCCTCCTGTCCCCCTCCACTGCTCTCCTCACCTCACTGGCCCCCTCCCGTCCCCCTCCATCGCTCTCTACACGTCACTGATCCCCTCCTCTCCCCCTCCACTTCCACTGCTCTCCTCACCTCACTGGCCCCCTTCGACCACCACCACCACCACCACCAGCAGCACCACCATCACCACCATGTCGACCCTCCTGTACACTTTTCCATCTTCATCAATGCTTACTGTATGTCAACCTTCCACTCCTCCTTTGCCATCTCTATATCTGATCCAATCCGTCCCTTTTTACGTAGCTGTTTATCTTCTTTACTCGTGTCGCTCCATGCCCTCCCTCCCAGTACCTGACCTATCCACTCCTTCTTGTACAGTCCTCCATCTTTAGGACACTTGTAGGACACTGTTAGATCAAGGACTAAAATTCAAGTTCTTATCATAACAACGTGATAGTTGACTTGAACGTGGTAAAAGATCCAGGCCATCCCTAAATCGGGCTCACGTTAGAGGAGCATTCTTGTCAATAGGAAACATATGAGCCAAGCGTGATGTGAGTTGTGTTGATCTATGATTCTATGACATACATATGACGCAAGTTGTGTAACACCTGCGAGGAATCCATCACATTGACTTTAGAGTACGTGAAGGTGATCCATCTGGAAGGTCATCCACGACGATTTATTCTTTGGTGGATGAAGAATGACATTATATCACCTTCCAAATGTAGAGCAGGTTAGTGTCTGGTCCAGATGTAGCCTATGCCTGCAAAGTGATACTGTGGTTTAAATCGATTTAAATGACTAGTGGTTGCACCTGCTGTGGGCGAGGCCTTGAGGGAGTAATGCTTCTTTTTACAATTTCTTTCCTGCAGTGAGACACCAAGGTGATTATTTATGTCAACTCTATACCATGTTTGTATTTACGAGTATTTATGAAAGGGAATTAATAATGAAATACCGGTGTCTGTATAAAACAGCATTTCCCATTACTGATCATGTCAGAGCATTAATTACAAAGCTCAAATAAATTGTACTTGTTTTCGAATGACAGTAGTGGCCAAATAATTCTTCATCTCAGATTTTATGCATATGTTTAAAGTTATTCGTGTATCGTATAAAAATAATGAAAACTATAAATGGCTGAGTGTTACATTGTATAGTTGGTGTGACCCTTCATTGGTGTGTTTCCCTCCCCTGGCCGGAATAACATCACCCAACAACAAAAGAGAGACCAATTTGTCCCAACCGTCCATTTCACCATCGAGTGAGCGGCAAGTGTGGGATTTATTTAACAACACCAAGGTAGTAATATTGTTGTAAATTGGACGCATACAGGCGTGTTGCTGCCTCCAACACGTATGCTGAAATAATCACAAGTTTGGACGAAGCTTTTCAAAACAGTTTGGATAGCATATTTTTTACCTTTAGACTTTTAACTTTTTCAGGAAAATTTACGACTTTATGTTTACGAAGCTGTACCTTATTTTGATTTTATATGAGAGGATCTTACTTTTCTGATATATTTTCTAAAACTCTTATCCGAGTACTTAACAGATTCTACGACTTTTTAGTTTTTTTTTTCTTTCATATAATATATTTGGAGTTTACTCACTACAAATCATGGTACCGGTATTATGTAAGTATGAGATCCCAGGGACTGACAGGTTGATGGTCATACGGTAATAACAAAATACACTCTCAATCCAAAATATGAATCCAGCTGGGCTTGCTTCGAATAGCCTGATCGAGTGTTAAGCGAGCTCAAGAAAATATGAAACAGGATAAGCGTTGTAATTGGTTCACTAGTATGTCACATGATTCGAAACTTCAACAAGACTGGGTAGGTTTGGTCTTCTATAATGTGTCTTGGCTACTGTACACACACACACACACACACACTGCCGATTGATTGACGGTAAGGAAAGAGGGGAGAGGGGAGTGAGCGGAAGATGGTATGGTGGGGGCGAGGGGAAAAGAAAATGGAATAGAGGGGTGCAGAAGTTGGTATAATGGAGGGGAAAGAGCGAGGGGAAAGGGATCAAAACATGGTGTGTAGTGAAGGAGGGGGGAGGGGAGCAGAAAATAGCATGATGGAAGGTAAGGGGGTGGGGCGAAGAAAAAGAGGTGGAAGGGAGAGGAGGTAAGATGTTTGCATGGTGGGGAGAGAGGAAGGAGGAATGGAAAAGGGAATGAGGGAAGTAGGGGAGCAATGTATGATGTGGAAGAGAGAGAAACAATATGAAGGGAGAGAGGATAGAATACAGGGATGAAGATATGAGGAAGTCGGGATGAGAGAGAGAGAGAGAGAGAGAGAGAGAGAGAGAGAGAGAGAGAGAGAGAGAGAGAGAGAAGGTTGTAATGCGAATGAGGAAGAAAGGGGAAAATGAAAACGAGTTGAGAGAGAGAGAGAGAGAGAGAGAGAGAGAGAGAGAGAGAGAGAGAGAGAGAGAGAGAGGATAGCATGTAGGGGAGAAGGTAGAAGACAAGATGTATGCACGAGGGGAGGAAGAGAAGGGGAGGGGAGAGAATGAGACTTGATCAAAAGGCATAATGGAGAGAGAAGGGAAGAAAAGAGTAGGAGTGAGGAAAGACACAGATAGAGAGAATGAAAGAACAAATGAAAAGGATAATATATGAGAGAATGTGGGAAGGAAGGTGATGAATATTGTATGTCAGAATGAGGTATGTGGATTGTAAGGGTTAATGAGGACTTTCGTTTGAGGGAGAGTCTGGTATGTAGAAGGAAGGCTTGCTAATACTGAATACACAGGACCTCAATACCGAAGTCTTGCATCTTATTTCCAGTACAGAATACAGTTGTCATAGCTAATGAAAATGAAGTAATGTTAATTTGTCGATAGTATAGATCCTGGAGAAGACCATAAACGTGAGCAAATCTACATACTAGACAATTTACTGTCATAAAACATACTGTAATGCGACCATAGTTTCTCCTTTACTTTTAGGAGTGAATTATATTACTATAGTCTTTATGCATATCTATTTACCTGGCTAATTTTATACTCACTGCGGTCGTGTGCATGAGAGTCGTCTGCTGGCTGCCCCCTTCTGTTGTCAGCAGTGATGATAACCCTGGGAGGCAGCACACCCTCAGCGTGGCCTGGCCTTAGTCCGCGTTGGTGGCTGCGGACCTGTCAGGATACGAGGCTTTAGAATATTGCCCAAACAGAACTTTATTATATTGTAGAGGCCAAGAGTTTTTTATTTATAGGGAATAGCAGTGTATTATAGGGAACACAGCTTCGGTACCTTATAGCAAACACACAACTTCGGTATGTTATAAGGAATACTGTTTTGGTATGTTATAGGGAACAGCAGTATGTTATAGGGAACACAACTTCGGTATGTTATAGGGAATACAACTTCGGTATGTTATAGTGAATACTGCTTCGGTATGTTATAGAGATCACAACTTAAGGATATTGCAGAGGTCACATGTTCAGAATATTGTAGAGGTAAAAACTTCAATATATTGGAGGGGGACATTTACACTGGGTTTGAACATGATCCAAGAGAACGCATTATAAGGGGGACAGGTATTGCTTTAGCTCTGTATTGCCTCTGATGGTGTAATTAATTGAAGAGAGGACATCAATTACATACGGGGATAGCAATAATTGGCATGGAGTATTTGTCTCTGGTGATTTTAATTAGCAATGAGAATAATTTGAGATTACCTTTCACATTAAAACCACTTGCTGTAACTAATTCTCACGACATATGCACGGGAATAGAACACTTATGAAAGAGAAAATCACTCGAATAAAATTATGACATGAAGTGTATAAATTCAATCGATCACTTGTGTCTGTGAACAAACTCCACTATACGAACTATATTATTATCATTATTATTTTCCTCTCATCCTTTTGTTTTTCCTTCGCAGAACACCTGACGAGAGCAACACTAATGACAAAACTACCACCACCACCACCACCACCAACAACAAGCAATGGGGTGAAAAGATGGTGCTCCTCAGTAGTTGGTTAAGGAGCGAAGTTTGCACACCCTCCAAGAATCCCCCCTCCCCTCCCTCTTCCCCACCACCACCACCCCCACCACCACCAACAGGCTCACTAGAGGAGTTTGTGTCTAGTTGAACTTTTCTTCCACTTCATCCGGAGGGCAGCAGGTATGTGCAAGAAAAGTTTATTTATTTTAATGATAGTATCAGTAGGTATGTGTAAGGATTTTTTTTTTATTGTAATTATTGTATCAGTAGCTCCCAGTTATTTGCCGACATCACATCGATCCTTCATATTATTATTAGTGTGATTAGCCTTCCATTTAATCACACGACCTTCCACATCTCACCAAACATCACTGATCGAGACTGTACGCGAATCAAGGTATGGCTCAACCTCGTAAATACACAGGTGCTATAGTTACCAAGGCTTTCACACATTATGCTTTTTAATGCTTAGTCTGGCGTGGAAAAGCCGACTTTGTATATTGTATTTGGTATTATTCTTGTAGGGGTTATGCGTTGTGGACGAGTTGGATGCTACTGACCACTCCAAATTATAATTATCACGAAATTGTTTTCCAAAATATTCGTACTGTCTCGTGGCACTCTGTAGAAACTCAGTCGCCTTCATCATATCGATCTAAAATTCATGCTTCCTTTTACGGACGGGGTTTAAACTGGTACGTGTAGCCTCTTAAACACACACGGATCTTGACACTTTTCTGGGAACAGCCTGACACAGTCCATCTTTTCTCCCTTTCTTCACCCTCTACCCTTCAGGCACGGTGCGTCCATATATCTCTCTCCCTCGAGTGGATAAGATCTTGAATTTGGGATATTTCTCTTGTTGTATGTGTGAGGAAGGAGTGTTTTTGCGAGAGCCGCTGTCACCACATATTCCCTTCCACGACAAGAGTTTATACCTTTAAAAGTGTGAGGTAAATTATATGCAAGAATGTTAAGATGTCTTGATAGGGGTGAGATTTATTTAGATATGAAGGACTGGATAATGTGCGTTGAGGCGAGAGTGTGTTCAACGTGTACAGTAATTATGTTGCAGGTTTTCTTCTCTCCTTGAATGACTACATCTCTACTCCTTTTTATATGAAGAGAAAATGTATGTGTACGTCTTTCATAATGATGGTTTTCGTCGCCAATATATGCCCTCTGTATAGGAGTTTGTATATGGTTTGATTGATTGTTATTATTTTGACTGAGCAATTCGTATATAGGGCAAGTATGGGTATGTATATCTGCGGCTGTATACGTGTGTGGATGTGTATGTATATGTATAAGTCTGCTTGTTTACTTAGATTCCCTCGTCGACCCTCGTGGACACCAAAACCCTGTGTATCCCTATTGCATCAACAAAATGGAAAAAGCTTTAAAGGGGAACACAGACGCCACCACAGGTCTAGTCAGGTTCTGGAGTCATGTTGTCCGCTCCCACCAGATGTCAGGGTAATCGCTTTCCCTGTGTTGTAGTAGGTATGTGTATGTATAGTGTTCATCGGACTATCAAGAACATAAGCCCGTCTATAGTTCCATAAAAACACATGATATTCTTGATTTCTCTCAGTTTTTTGTTTGTTATATATATATATATATATATATATATATATATATATATATATATATATATATATATATATATATATATATATATATATATATATTATTTTTTGTTTTTTTCGTCTGTTGAGAACCTCTTCTGTTGTTTCCTTCTATAGCCTCATGATTTTCTTTTAGTTATCCATCATAACATAACGTATACGTTTTCTGAGATTGGTAGAGGTTGGTGGCTTTGGTTGGGGGTCTTTGTATGTCGAGAATTTGAAAGGCTACTGGTTCCTCCAAACGATACCACGCAACAGAAACCCCTGTTAGGAACATTGAGCATCTATGTTTCCTGGCATACTTTTGGGGGAAATAACTGGCCCTCCAATTCTCCCCAAAACAGATGATTCCCTTAAGAGGTGATAAAGGGAGAAGAATGAGACACTGCCACCTGAACCTACCGACATGTTCCGCCTTCCAGATGGCGCTCGTGTCGAGGTCACAGAAAGCATGACAAGGAGTGTGATTGTTCTAGTCTCTCTCTCTCTCTCTCTCTCTCTCTCTCTCTCTCTCTCTCTCTCTCTCTCTCTCTCTCTTGTAAATAGTGGTCGTCGTGGCGCTGTGTGATCTGACCCCTTTGTTTGTGTGTGTGTGTTTACGTGTGTGTGTGTGTGTGTGTGTGTAATGAGGTCACGTGAGATGATCTTTCCGCCGGGGTAATGAGGGTCATCAAGTGTTGCAACGACCTTGTTAAGAGTTTGCGGTTTTATTTCGGAAGGTATTTTTTTTATGGGGTACTTCACTGGGATATCTTTACGTGGACAATGGTTCTCATAACACGGGTGGGATTTTGCCTCTTATTATACCTCATTACGATATCTCACAAAAATGTCTTTCTTAATATTACGAGTATATGTATATTTGCCCTATTTTACTCCTGGTCAGCTATTCAATGACACACGGTGAATGTTCCATATACAGTATACAGAACCTATCAATATTTTCATTATTGGATGTGAAAAAAAGTATTGGGTTTATGTTGGTGTATGGTTTAGTATCAAATATTCAATTCAACGAGTCTGTGCCAGTCAGCGAGTACATACACATTTAATAACTCGTTCCCAAATCTTTGTTTTAGTTTCGTGATCTGGTGGTTTAAACACTGTGTATGAATGTATGGATGGATTTTCTTCCTCCTTCTTCTTTTCTTCTTTGCTAATCTCCGGCCTGTCTCACTCTATGTATGTATGTATGTGGTCTAATATTCCTCCCTCCCTCTCTTGTTCTTTGCTCCTCTCGTGCCTGTCTCCGTCTGTTTATATGTGTGTGTATGTATGTATGTGTGTATGTATTTTCTTTCTTCACTCCTTTCTTCTTCTTTATTTTGTGTGTGTCTGTTTCCCTCAGCATATAATATTATAATGTATGTAATATTCCTTCCTCCCTCCCTTCTTCCTGTTTGCTGCTCACCTACCTCTCTTCTTCCTTCTCCGGGTAACTAGTCAAAAGTTATAATTCATGCCAAAGAGTACTCAGAACTTCAATATTATGCAGATCGTTGACAACTGCCGACCTACTTTCATGTTGACTTTCTCACACCTGCATCCTGACTGACTGACTGACTGACTGAACCTTGTACTGAGATAGGATAGGGACAACTTAAGGGGATACTACAGGATGTGTGAATTTTGTTTATTATTAATCCCAGATATGGCTATATTTAGATGAGCCTCCTATATTCTAAGTTATCTAAGCTTATAATAGATTAACGTGGTTTAACTTGAAGCTCAGAAAAGCCTAACCTAATCTGACCTAACCTAACCTACTGTAACCTAATCTAACCTATCCTAACCTACTGTAACTTAATCTAACCTAACCTAACCTACTGTAACTTAATCTAACCTAATATAACCTACTGTAACCTAATTTAACCCAACCCAACCTAACCCTACATACCCTAACCTAACCTAATCTAATCCAACCTAACCTAACCTAACCTAATAATGTGTTTGGGTTGGACTGGAAGGAAGGAATGAGATTGTGCTCCCTGGCGTCACACTCCCCACACACCTCATAACGTAGCCTCATTAATCATTCTGGAGGGGAAGAGGCAGAGAGGCGATATTATCCACTTTAGCCTCTGAAGGGTAATTACCACCTTGGGGGAATTTTTGGTACAGATTATATTATCAACTAAAAAATGTACTGTACTTATTCTTGCTTGCTTGCTATGTTGGAGGAATGAAGGCACTGTCATCCACAACAACATTAAATTTCCCTGCATCCCCTCTTTGTAACTAACTTCTTTCTTTATTAACATTATACGTCATAGAACTTGGAAGGAATTTGGTACATTTTCACGCAGATAAAAAAGAAAAGAAAAAAAGAAAAAATACTATTGTTATTTTATTTTATTTTATTTTTTTAGTACAAAGATCCATAGACACCCTACGACGTCTGTGTTCAATCCGGTATTTGTTGGATGGGTCGTGTGATAATAATTGTTGTGGTGTTGTTGTATTGTTCACCGTCACTCTCTAAACTCTATCTCTGTGATCGATCCTCTTTCCTCTCACCAGGTATTAGTTCTCACAAAATCTCTCTGTTGTGTTCAGATGTCGTGTGAAGAGGGAAGAATAGATGTGTGTGTGTGTGTGTGTGTGCAGCATAAAGAGGGAAAAATAGGTGTGTGTGTGTGTGTGTGTGTGTGTGTGTGTGTGTGTGTGTAGCATACCCTTATTACACATTTGCGCATTGCTACCGAAGTAAAACCCTCGTCTTCCAGTTTTGAGAAGACCCCCCCACATCTTGTTCGAGACCCAAGTGGCGATTCTATCAGTAATCTTCATATATCTCTTATAGGAAAAAAAAAAAACTGAGAAAGTGTAGGAGCGACCAGCAGAAGAAGAAGCCAGGGTAGTGTCGGCGATGTATCAGAATTAATATCAACGCTACGATAAGCCAATAAATAGCCTGCCTGCCTGCCTTGAGAGCCCCCATAACCATTACTGATATATATCGACATTAATCTTCCCAGGGCCACCGGTGTTCTGAATTACACTGAAAAAGACAAGAAAAATCGTTTGTGTGTGTGTGTGTTGTTTTTTTTCCCTACTACCGCTTTCCATCATAGGTGTGTGTGTGTGTGTGTGTGTGTGTGTGCGCGTGCAAGAGAGTAATTTGTGTGTGTTTGTGTGTGCGCGTGCAAGAGAGTAATGTGTGTGTGTTTGTGTGTGTGTGTGTGTTGTGTGTGCAAGAGAGTAATGTGTGTGTGTTTGTGTGTGTGCAAGAGAGTAATGTGTGTGTGTTTGTGTGTGTGTGTGTGTTTGCGTGTGTGTGCAAAAGAGTAATGTGTGTGTGTTTGTGTGTGTGTGTGTTGTTTGTGCAAGAGAGTAATGTGTGTTTGTGTGTGTGTGTGTTGTGTGTGCAAGAGAGTAATGTGTTTGTGTGTGTGTGTTGTGTGTGCAAGAGAGTAATGTGTGTGTGTGTGCGTGTGTGTTTTGTTCAGTCACACCTTCCCGCTATATGGTTGCAGGTGTGATCTCAACAGGAGAGTATAGAGAGGGGAGTGATGATGTTGGTGAGATAGTGAGAGGAAGTGAGGAAGCAGTTTCAGGTGACAGTGAGTGATGGATGGATGGATGGATGGATGGTGTTGAAGTTGGAGCACGAAGGGGAAGGTGTTGGTCGATGCATGGGGACATTTGTTTATAATTATAGGGGTTTGTTTGCATGGGGACCTTTGCTTATATAGGGGTTTGTATGCATGGGGACCTTTACTTATATAGTGGTTTGTATGCATGGGGACCTTTGCTTTTATAGGGGTTTGTTTGCATGGGGACCTTTGCTTATATTGGGGTTTGTTTGCATGGGGACCTTTGCTTATATTGGGGTTTGTTTGCATGGGGACCTTTGCTTATATTGGGATTTGTTTACAATGAGTTATAGAGAACCACAGTGTGTATAGATGAAAGCTGTTATTATATGGGATTCATTTCTCCTAGTACCATATAAATAATAATTTATCATCCTTGGCCTTACTACTCCATCATCATCATCATTCTGTTTTTCCTCATTCCAACTAGTCCCCTTCTCCCCCTCCTTCCACTTATCCATCTCTGCCAACCAAGTCTTCCTCTCTTCAATCGCTTATCATCCCATCCCACATCTCCATCACACAACCATTCCATTCTTGCCTTTCCCAGGAAACCTCTCCACCACAACCATTCCATTCATCGCCTCCCCAGCAAACCTCTTTTTTTTTTTTTTTTATCTCTGCCAATCTCTCCTGTCATCCCCTCATGTCAGTTTTCCTCAACCAAACTGGAGAGCTGATCAAACATTAAGGAAAAAACTATATACTTCAAAATAGTAGTGTGTCATGGGAGCGAGATAGATATAATGACGAGAAAAGGTGAGTTATTTATTTGTTGTGTTGCTTGTCCACGGTAGCATGGTGTATGACTTTCACGAGAGAGAAAGACATACAGTTAGAAAATTACAGAGAGTGTTGTTGATCGTAATTTGCGATAGAAAAGAGAGAGAGTGGATCATTATTGCGGCGGGTGAGGAAGATTAACGACTTATTGAAGTGGAGCCGAAGCGATAATAAACTTTGATTCCACCACAGTGTTCAGTTAGTCTTGTCTGCCGTATGTTCTTGCTTTCTCTATACACTTTAAGTTAAATCTCTTTACCGTACGATTAGAAAACGTTTGAAGGCAATGTGGTACTCGTCGAGCTCGTCTGTATCCTGACCAGTTCGAGCCTGATTCCTGCAAGAACTGAAATGAAACAAATCCACCTCCTCTCTCTCACATAATCTGTACACACGTAAACAATAATTAGTGAACAAGTAAACAAATCCACCTCTTCTCTCTCACACAATCTGTACACACGTAAACAATAATTAGTGAATAAGTAAACAAATGATCTCACATTGTACTAGTTATGTTGGTTTTCACTGATGAAAGTGCAAAATATATTCTTCCGAAAGTACCTTAACATACTTCAGGCTCTCGGTACAAAATAGAAGAAAAAGTGTGTAGTCGTGATGTGTTTCTTTTGCCTTCCTCGTAGGGGCTACTCCATACAGAGGTGTGTCAGTAATCGTACAGGTACAGAACTTACAATTAGTTGGGAAATAGTTGAAAACATTTAGCCTCTTTGAAGCTTCTGTAATGCAATCTACTACGAATAATAACCAGATATTCCAGTACTCATTAATTACTCATTTTGTCATACGATTGGACTAAGATGGTGTAATTTGCCTTGGATCGCATTAGGGATTTACCGAAACAGCCACGAAATGTAATGAGGGAGCCCTATAGATTCGCCAAGTAAAAAAAAAAATAAAAAAAAAAATAAGGAGAGCATCAGCAACTTACCCTAGAGTGTCCAGCCACCGTGTTGAGGGACCTTGACTCTTCCACATCTTCACCACCACTTCCCTCACCATTCATGTACTCTTTGTCTCCTCCTCCTCCTCCTCCTCCGGTCATGGTCTCCTGGTTCTCCTCTGGTGGTGGTGGCTGGAGATGTCCGTCGTCACTGTCCTCCCGCATATTGGTGTTTAGGGCAGGAACTCACGCCGCGTGTAAAAAAAAAAAAAAAAAAAAAAAAAAGCACTTGGAGTTTCCTTACTTTGTCTTCATTGTATATCCGATTGTGTTTTGTTTTTTGTTTTTTCTCTTCACAAATATTATAGCTTTACCACGAATACGTTTAGATTAATAATTGAGTCTGTTGATTACATTCTTCGGGATGGTTGTTAAATACAGCGTTGAAGTAAACACACCAAGCACACCATCACCATACTCAAAACACGACACATTGAGCATAATCCACCAAGGGCCACACTAAGCTAAGTAAGTCAGTCACAACACGAAGCAGTAAGGAGAGGGTGGAGGTGGTAGTCGCCTCAGCACCACCACCACTCATGAACTAACCAGGTAATGACTTGTCTGGTGGTGCCTGGGTGGGTGGTTGGTTGGTGACTTTTCTTCCCCCCCTCCCTTACCCCTTACTCCATTTCCTCCTACTCCACCTCCACCCACCCATGCACCCCCTTTCCTTCCTCCTCCTCCCCTTCCTCCTCCTCCTCGGCGGCCGCTACTCGCTGCACCATATGTTGTTGCCTCCTGGACGATGACGGTACGTACGAGAGCACAACACACTGGCGTCCCACTCCCACACCTCCTCCTCCTCTTCTTCCTCCTCCACACCACCTCATCATCCCTCACACCACCTCCTCTTCTTCCCCCACACCACCTCATCATTCCTCACACCACCTCATCATCCCTTACACCTCCTCCTCCTCATCATCCTTTACATCTCCTCCTCTTCGCCCCCCACACCACCTCCTCCTCCCTCACACCTCCTCCTCCACTTCGCCCCCCATACCACCTCATCATCCCTCACATCTCCACCTCCTCCTCCTTCTCCTCCTCTTGGACCCCCACACCTCCTCCTCTTCGCCTCCCACACCTCGTCGTCCCTCACACTTCATCCTCATCCTCCTCTTTCCATCGTACTTGCTGTCCCACCTCTCTATCACCTTCTCCGTCGTCCTACAGGGTCTTCTTGGCCTTGGGCGGTCTTCTTTCATTCTCAATCAATCCTCCTCGTCCCCCTCCACCACCACCACCACCACCACCACCACCACCACTACCTAGTCCATCTCCACCACCACCACCACCTAGTCCATCTCCACCACCACCACCACCATCACCACCACAACCATTTAGTCCACCACCACCACCTCTGCCAGTGGGTGAGCTTAGAGCTGTTTTATTGCCCGAAGATGAGCTTGTGTGTCGTGTGCTGCTTGCTGTACTATATCTCTATGAGTAATATAGATCATCCCGGTTAGAGAGAGAGAGAGAGAGAGAGAGAGAGAGAGAGAGAGAGAGAGAGAGAGAGAGAGAGAGAGAGAGAGAGAGAGAGGGAGGGGGGTGCTGTGCGACCTGTGTACATACATATCTCCTCAAGTCCGATAAATAGATAATGTATCGATAAGCGAACCATGTGGCATTATAGTTGCAGTAATTGATAGTAGCGTGTACATCTCATATTTCACTATAGATCAAACTAAAGGAAGGAAGTTGTTAGTTTCCTTGAGTGTGCCTGTATAGCTTGACTCATGTACTTACAGTCACATGCAATACACACACGTTTATGTCACGCACACCAAACACAAGTATGTAAACGTCAACTGTGGTGGCTAGAGTTGATGCGTGACAACACAAACACAGACACACACACACAGGTATACAAGCAGAAAGACGAACGGTACAGTTACAGCGTTGTAGGAGTCCAACACGTATTCTAATCATTTCCTGCTTGCTGCCTCGCTGAACACTGCCAGTAACCAGAGAGAGAGACACACACACACACACACACACACACACACACACACACACACACACACACACACACACACACACACACCGCAGCTCATCATCAGTACAAGAGACCCTCAGAATCAGAGTGGCGTATCAACCATCTGTATAAATTTGCGCTTGCGTCATTCCAATTCAGAAACAGTTTTGGCTTTGGGAGTGCCATATTATCCTGAAAATTTAGGAACAGAATTGTCCTGCCAAACAATTTAATTACGGACCCTATGATCGTGTAAGAGAATTGCAGGCTACGTTACTGATTCCTCCTAACTACACCAGGAAACAGACACGCTCAATGGTGCATCTGTACTAATAGGGGATCTTTTTCATGGCATAGTTTGGAGGAATCAGAGACCTTCCAATTCACCAACAAGAGAATCTCCCCTTAAAAAAAAATTGAATATGAAGTTCCTCGCACGGTACAGTACATCATTTCAATTTAGAGAAGTCACGAGACATTCCAATTCAGAAACAGTATTGGTTTTGGGAGTGCAATATATATAGAATAATATACAGTAATTACATCAAAACAAAAATTATACACCTAACTATGTCACAAGAACTGGCAGGAGATTTTCTATGAGACGCCCCTCTGCAGCTTCCTCTTCAGTTTCCCTTCCCCCCCCATCCCATCCCTGCTGTTCTCACTGAAATGAATAAGAAAATAACCCAGCAGTCGTCTTTTTTGGCCTGCGGTCATTATGGAGGCGAGCTAATGGTGGAGACGTCATCATCTTTTATGCTGCAGGAGGCGAGGAAAGAACGTGTTGAATTAAGAGGAGGATTAGCTGGTTCCGTGTTTGTTAGTGTGGATGTGCTTATGTGTGTGTGTGTGTGTGTGTGTGTGTGTGTGTGTGTGTGTGTGTGTGCTTATGTGTGTTTGTGTGCGTGGGTGTGTGTGTTTGTGTGTGTGTGGATGTGCTTGTTTGTGTTTGTGTGCGTGGGTGTGTGTGTTTGTGTGTGTGTGTGTGTGTGTGTGTGTGTGCTTGTGTGCGTGTTAGTGTGGATGTCCGTGTGTGTGTGTGTGCTTGTTAGTGTGAATATGCTTGTGTGTGTTAGTGTGGATGTGCTTGTGTGTGTGTGTTTGTGTGTGTGTGTCGGGGCTTGAGGACCGCTATTACCCATCGAGGCGCGACACTATATACTGCAGGGGTTGGCCAGGTGCAAGTGTTGGTGTACAAGCACGAAGACACGAGGCGATGTTGTATACACGAGTGGAGGCATAAAGGTGAGCCGAGACATATATGCTTTTTTTTTTTTTTTTTTTACTCGTGTACACAGGAAGTGGTACATACATACTTGAACAGTTAGTGCGTATACAGAGAACAATGCGATGCTCCTCTCGTGTACAAATATAAGAGTAGTTGATTTTTTTTTTTACGACGTGAATCATTGCATCTGGTATACTCGCAATCCAAAATTTGTATCCAGGTCTTGTTGAAGTTTCGAATCATTTGACATACTAGTGAACCAATTACACGCGTATCCTGTTTTATATTTGCTTGAGCTCGCTAATAATACTCGATCAGACTATTCGAAGCAAACCTGGATACATATTTTGGATTGCGAGTGTACATTATCATCAAATACATGACAAGACTCACCTGGGGCAACATACTCAAACAGATAACTAACAGGAATATACTTACAGCTTGTATAAACACAGCCTCATCATGTAGGTTTACTGTGTGTATTGAATTTTTATATATACTGCCCCTGGTGTTGCCTTAGTGGGTGGATTTTAGGAAGAGAAGATGTGGGTATTATTTACTTATGGTTATGTCACTACTCACTCCTCTTACTGTAATATTGAGTGAGGAGAAGGCATGCGTGATCAAAAAAGGAGTGTATGAAGTGTGAGGCAACGGAGCGACCTGAGGGATATATTGCAGCATAGTACTGTAATCTCGGTGACAATCACATTCACCAAGTTCTCACGTTTATGGACAATGAATCAAGGGTTGTGTTCCGGTGCATCATCAGTCAGTCCTCTTTTGATTTATATATCCTTATACTGCACTGTATATTATTGTGTGAAACGAATAAATTACCTATCCGATAGAAATAAAATAAACACTATCAACAACAAGAACATATATATAGGCTGCATGCAATAGATATGTGCATTCTCTCTTCCCCCCTCCCCCAAACTCTGTACGTATTTCCAACACCCCGATAAATATGGAGGGCTCCTGTGTAAGTGAGCATATTTTCCGCTCCCTCAAATATATGCATGCAAACAAAAGCAAACCTTCATGGACGACCAACCCCGTAAACATTGGTGACAAGTTACTAGGGAGTTTGGTAGTGGTGCATGGTGGGGAGTGTGTTGGTGGTAGTGGTGGTGGTGTGGAGTGTGTTGGTGGTAGTGGTGGGGAGTGTGGTGGTGGTAGTGGTGGTGGTGGTAGTGGTGTTGGTGGTAGTGGTGGTGGTGGTAGTGGTGGGGAGTGTGTTGGTGGTAGTGGTGGTGATGGTGAGTGTGTTACTGGGGGTACTAGTGGTGGTAGTGGTGGTGGTAGTGGTAGTGGTGGTGGTGGTGGTGGTGGTGGTGGTAGTGGTGAGTGTGATCCTGGGGGTAGTGGTGATGGTGAGTGTGATACTGGGGTAGTGGTGGTGGTGGTGGTTGTTGTGGTGGTGTTGGTGGGATACAACACACCCTCCTTATCCCACATGTGTCTCGATTGTGTGAAGCTAAGAAGCCCTCACTCCCTCTCCTATTTCCTCCATCCTTTCTCCTTCTCCATCATTTCTCCTCTCCATCCTTTCCACTCCTCTCCTCATCATTTTCCTCACTCTCCTTCACCTCCCTTTATAGTTCCACCTCTCTCCTGTACCTTTCCCTTGCCTCACTAACCTCTCTAGCTTCTCCCAAGGCCAGCGTGTTATTTTTACGACCTGTGTTGTTGAGTGGCTGAATGTGTGTTTGCGTGTGGTGTATGCCGAGTCCAGTTGCCTCAAGTAACCATGCAGGGGCTCGCTTTCCCTTCCTTCTCTCTTTCGTGTGCACGTTTAGCTGTTTTCCACTTAAGTTTATACTGAAGTAAACAAGATAAAAGCACATCGTCCACTCGTATGTTAATGTTGATACATGATTGTGATGTGTTAATTTCCGCAGTTATCCTGGCTTAGTTTCTCTCCTCCATGCTAGCAATTTCAGTATTTTTTATTCATAAGAGGTAAATGCAAATCTCCCCTACATATACAGACACAGAGAACACGTTGTATCAGACAAGGAATGCATTCTCACTCCAGTTCTGCCCAGTACTATTCCAAAGGCCAGTGGATATCAGTATTTGCCAGGCACTGCGAGAACTCAAACTGTTTGCCCCAGTTCATGTTTTCCCCAGACTAGTGTACCGCCTCTCCATATTCCAAATGCAGATTGTACAGGTATACTGAAGGAAGGGAAGTTCTTTTTCTGGTATTATATCGCCAAAGATATTTTTGACCCAAGTTTCTTCCCTGTATTTCATAACATTACACACCAGTTATGAGCACTTCACTGCCGTCGTGATTTCGCATATTTCTTCATGTAAATAGTGGCAAAATAATTAAAAATGGATCCACACCTTACCCTTACTTACCCAAGCGTTCCGTACCACAAAATATAGTATTCAGCTGTCAATGTTTTGTTAGCTATAATACTAAGCCATCGATCGATTTGAAGCCAGGTAATTGAGGAACAAAATTAATGGATAGAGCGACAGATGGTAGACACGATAACCTGCCTGCCGCCTGTGGTTTATATATGACAATGACAGTGTGTGAAGGTGAGGGTAATGATGGGTGTGACGGGATGTGTAGGTAAAGGGTGTGTGTGTACAAGTAATAATCACATTGTCTTCTGTGATGGATGATGGTAAAAACTTAGGTAGGCTCAGAGTGATGGGGTGAGGCATCGCTCGATCATCATAATCATCTCGCTTTTTACTCAAGTATTGTTAGAAGATGTATTTATAGCTGTATTGTTTTTTTATATATAGCAGTATTGGATATTAAAGTGCTATGATTATAACTATGATCTACTACCTCTGTCAATAAATAGACACACACACACACACACACACACACACACACACACACACACTTGAGAAGCATGAAAGCAGTGTTTTGGCCAGGTGGTGCGTGGGTGTGATGTCTTGCAGTGGGGGTCGGTGTTGTCCAGCTCAGCGCGGCCCCACGTCACACACCTGCCACCCCCACCCCTTCGCTCCCATGCACCCACCCATCTGTCCAACCCCTCCCTTCACTCCATCCCCTCCCTCCCCTCCCTCCTAGGATTATAAGAGCTTTAATCCTGTGTGACGAAACAGAACCCTTAGTAAAAAGATGTGTTGCTTACTCGACCGTCACCCCACGCTGGTAACGTGTTTGTTTTACGTGTTTTGGATTTACCGAGCGTGGGATATTATTCACCGAGTGTGGGAAATCGAATAATTAGGTTTCTAGTGATAAACAACCAATTTCTCTGAGTCATTATACGTGAGGGAATGTATGCAAACTACGATATTGATATGATTTTTGAAAGTACATTACATTGGAGACGATATAGCTCGTGAATGGTTGTTTTAATCTATAGTTACTCATACATTAGTGTATAATTATGTTGTTCCCTGCATTGAGTGAGAGATAGAAGTCCAGGTTAGTATTGTTTCCCCGGGGCAGCAGCTGGAGTTATAGGGAAGTGTGTGTGTGTGTGTGTGTGTGTGTGTGTGTGTGTGTGTGTGTGTGTGTGTGTGTGTGTGTGTGTGTGTGTGTGTGTGTGTGTGTGTGTGTGTACATTTCCAAGAGCTAGGCAGGCAGAGCTTTAGTTCCCACAAATTACTGCACCGCGTTTTCCTTTACAGTTATTTATACGTCGTGTGGTGGTTACGCAGCAAAATCGCACCGAGTTAAAAGCAGTATATCGGTAGGTGGTCTTCTGATGCCTCCAAACTATGCCAGGAAACAGACAGATGACTCTCAAGTATTGTTATTAGTATAAGGTTTCTGTTTCTTTGCATCGTGTGGGGGAATCGTTAGCCCTCCAATTCACCCAAGATATACAGTATTATGGTCCCCTTGAGCCGTACTATTTGTTCTGGTTTGTATTGGGATAAACAAACAACTTATGTCCTGTCCGTTAGTCAGGTTAAATAAAAAAATAAAAAAACAAATGGCGTCTTGAGAGGATGAGAGTGACTGAGAGGCGTAAAAATTATGTACCGTACTTAAAAGAAATATACTTGAAATATGCTTAATAATAATAATAATAATAATAATAATAATAATAATAATAATAATAATAATAGAAGTGAAAGTATACGAAGCTTGTGATATGCTTTGGAAGGTGTAGAGTGAATAATAATAATAATAATAATAATAATAATAATAATAATAATAATAATGGTAATAGAAGTGAAAGTGAGTATTGGGAGATGTAGAGATGGAACTGGAAAGAGCGAAAGCGAGTGTGGGAAAACTGAAGTATAAAGTGTGTGAGAGAGTAACTGGGAGAGAGAAGCTGAAAGTGAGTCTTGGCATTGACGGAATCAAAGAGTGGTGGGATGGGAGTAACTGGGTTGGTCAGGAAGGGAGGGGGATGGCAATACACACCTTACAACTCATAAATCAACTAAACTCCACTCATATCCATACAGCTTAAACAAATATTGATAAACACCAGGACGCTGACATAAACACACACACACACACACACACACACACACACACACACACACACACACACACACACACACACACACACACAGACACATACATGGAAAATATGATAAGACACACACACACACACCACACACACACACACACACACACACACACACACACACACACACACACACACACACACACACACACACCACACACACACACACAGACACAGACACAGACACATAAATGGAAAATATGATAAGACGTCAGACTAAGCGATTCTTCTCTCAGCGTCTGCGAACCTGTTAATCAAGTGTTAGCATCCACACTTGGAAAACAAAAAAGGTTGGGTGTAAATGTGAAGCTCATACTGTACCAAGGTGAAATGTTTGTTGTGGGTGTGTGCAGAGGAAAACAGGGAGAGGGGCGTCAAGTACCTACACAAACACTCCGCCGAAAAAAGAGCTTGAAAGAGTTTGAAAATAGTAGATGTAGTAGTAGTTGTAGTTGTAGTTGTAGAGAGGTATTGGTGGTTGTGGTGGTGGAAAGGTGGTATAGATTTGGCGGTGATTTTTTGTTGTGATGGTGGGTTGTGATAGGGATGGTTGTGGTGGGTTGTGATGGTGGTGGTGATTGTTGTGGTCGTGGTGGATTGTGATAGGGATGGTTGTAGTGGTATGTGGTGATGGTGATGATTGTTGTGGTTGTGGTAGTGGGTTGTGATAGGGATGGTTGTCGTGGGTGGTGATGGTGGTGGTTGTTGTGGTTGTGGTAGTGGGTTGTGATAGAGATGGTTGTGGTAGTAGTGGTGATTATGATGAATGTGATGACGGTATTGGAGGTGTTATGGCTTAGCAAAAAACCTCTCGACTTGTTTGTAGTACCGTACTTTGCGTATAGGTCCCCAACTGGTTCACAATGAATTTAATTACATAGATATGTTTGATATTCTGGCGGATCGGATCATGTATAAAAACGATGTACAGTTGAGCAAATAGAAAATGTAAGAAAAATATGTGTGTATAATTATGACATCTTCACCACCACTCAAAGTTCAGCCAATCAATCACGTTCCACCTTACACTGGCTCTGGGTTTGCAGTGGTTTATTCATAAAGATAAAAGGGCTTACTACAAAGAACTGCCAGGTGTTGCCATATACAGCCAGATTTTTCTTGCACTTTCTACTTGTTCAAATGTACTTGTAGGGATCGTGAGTCATTGGGTATTATAAATGCAGAGGAAAACTTGTGTAATAATGCACAGGAACGTTGCTGGAATGACGCACATGTGAGGTATGTATGTACCCTTGTAAGAGAGCGTCAACGAAGTATGTAAACACGTCGTGAGCTACAGCACACCAGAGACCTCATGCATAATTCCATCATATGTATCATGTTGAGGGGTTGACCGTAATTATGCTAATCAAGTAAGAATACAAATTGTTGCCAGGCCTCGTTGGTTACACCGACATGTACTTAAGTTGTTACCTCGCTAAAAAAACTGTTGCGTTGAAAAATTACACTGGATAATTAAGCCTTATTTACAGTGTATTTTGTGTTGTGATCATCGTCCTCCCTACACCCAAGGCGAGGGAGTGGCCGCATGGGGCTGACGAAGATTACAAGGGAGATCACAGAGTTGTAATGAATTCCACACCTTGTTGGGGATGATTGTGTTATGGTTGGGTGATTATATTGATGGTTAATTATGATGTTAGCTGGTGAGTCAGTTAAATAGTTGAATAGTTTATGCGTTAGTTTACATTAATTGTTGGTTAGTTATGATTTTAATTGGTTTTAATTTTAAAGTGTGTGGTAGTTTTATGGCTAGGTAAAAAGTTAAAACTTATTGATTAGTGACATCCATAAAGAGGTGAAATGGCTAGATGGAGGGAATATGTTCGATCTCTGGTTCACTTGCCACAAAGAGCATTCTTGTGGGAGAATGAGGGAGGGGACGATTGAGGCTTTCTGACGTAGACGGATCACAGGTGGGAATGTGGGCCAACCTTCCCAAACCTTCCCAATCTTACTCACCTTGCCTCTTTCCTCTTGCTCTTTTGCTCTTTTGCCTCCTCTTGCCTTATTGCCTTTCCCTGCTTACATGTGAATTTGCAATGGTTCATGAGTTCTTTTATTTCTAGAAAGGACGAGACAAATAGGGAAATAGATAACTTATAATAAAATAACTTGGGGCAGTAGGAAGCCATGAACCTTGACGTGTTGCCTCCTTACCTGAAGGCAATGCATATGCAAATTAATTTAACTCTCAGGAGTCTTACATCTTCAAGTGTGGTTATTTTACAAGGTATGTATAACTCATTCCTCAGTGGTGTGTGTGTGTGTGTGTGTGTGTGTGTGTGTGTGTGTGTGTAGAAGTGTGTGTGTGTGTGTGTGTGTGTGTGTGTGTGTGTGTAACCTCTCCCAGGCACTACATTTCTCTCACTCCCTCGGGTATCCTCCAAAGTACTGTCCTTTTATATCCTTTCTTTTTCTGCGCACTATGATACTTTCGCCAGTCAATGTAAGTACTATCAAAGACAAAAAAACCTCGTGTCACTGTCTTGTCTAATGATTTAATATAACTTGTGAAATATAATGAAATCCCCACCACAGTAATGTTCATTCCCAGTATGGTTAGCCTTCTACCATATTATGTTTTCACTATATATTTTCACGACACGAGATTGTCTTTGTTAGTACACAGTCATAACCTAAGCAAACCGAAATAAACCTAACCTAACCTAACCTAACTCAGCCTTATCTCGTTGGCACAGTCTCCCAAACCTCTCGTCTTATCTTGCTTCCTTCTTCATTTCCCTTCTCTTCCATTCCTTTCTTCTCCATCTGGGTAACCCTTTCCCTGCTCACCTACCTATAAGCACTTCTTGAGTTGGTTACCAGCCCCACAAACTCCGTGCACGAGTTCTATGGAGTAAATTGGTTGTGTCATGTGGCCGAGTTACACAAGTTAGCGCTCGGGAAAGAGTTAGAGAAAGGGTTACAGTCTGGAGGGTACGTGAGGAGGAATACGGGGAAGGAGAAGAAGGAGGAGGAGGAGGAGGAGGAGGAGGAGGAGGAGGAGGAGGAGGAGGAGGAGGAGGAGGAGGAGGAGGAGGAGAAGGAGAAGGAGAAGGAGGAGGAGGAGCACTTGCAAGGAAATTTAGTGCACTTCCCATGCCAGGAGCTTGAAATATTTAGATGTATAGCCTTACAATGTTGTATTTGCCCCCAGGAAGAGATCATATAAATATACCTAGTGACTTCTGTCCAACCCAAGTTCTGTAAAGAGGCTGTAAAAAGGTTAAATAGGCCAGAGCATTAATTGAAGAAGTCGACTTTTCACTAGAGGGTCATTAAGGAGACCCTCTCAGCACCAGACAACTAAAGGGTGTGTGACTTAAACCTAAAGTTGTCTTAAGTGTGCCTCGCCCCTCACCACGTCTCTCAAGTGTTGTCCTCGTTCAGGTTATGGTGAAGTAGTAGTAGAGGCTGGAGGGAAGTCAGAGTAATGGGTAGGGGCGTGTGGCGATAGGGAGGGGTAGTTTGAGAAGGGGGAAAAGTCAGAGTAATGGGTAGGGCCGTGTGGGGATAGGGAGGGGTAGTTTGAGAAGTGGGGGAGTCAGAGTAATGGGTAGGGGCGTGTGGGGATAGGGAGGGGTAGTTTGAATATGGGGAGGGGCATGTCAGAGTAAGGGGTGGAGGCGTGTGGGGACAGGGAGGAATTGGTCGAAGAAAGATTAGAGAAGGTCAGAGGATAGTGGATGGGATAGAGTACAAGATGAGGTATAGGCAGGTTGAGATGAGTTAAAAAGTGTAAACATGAGTTAAAAAGTGTAAGGAAGATAGAATCGAAGAGGAGTGGATGTTACGAAGGGTAGGGCTAGAGTATGGAGTGAAATTGGAGTGTTTGGAAAGTGTAAAGCAGAGAGAGAGAGGCGAATAGGAGTGGATAATACGAAGGGTGTGTGTGATGTACGTGTTCAATACCTTGGCTGTGAAAGGCTGCAACCACTGCCTGCATATCTCCTTTAGTATACGATTCCTCTCACTTGAAGATCTGTCCTGCGCTGGGTTACTCGTCCAGGCGTAAGAAGGAAGGCATTGTGAGGTCTGAAGTATAGAAGCTCTGATGTGTGTTTGGGTCACTGGTGTAGCCTAGTGGTGGTGGTATAGAAGACTGTGTGTGTTGTTTGTATTGTATGGTGGACTTTTTTTATATTCAGAGTATCAGGTAATCTCGAATAGGGTTTCATTAATAATTGCAGCCTTTGGAAGTTCCCGAATTAAGGGTATTTTTTTTACTCTACTAGTTGAATAAAAGTGAGCATTTTTTTCATACATGAATGAGGAGTACTTTCACTATGCTGATTGAAAAAAAGTCCTCATATTTATACAAAATTATATTTTTTATTCCACCGCCGTCCAAAGAGTAAAAACAAATCCAGTGGATAATCAAACATTAATATTACTGCAGTTGTTTATTTATTTCTTAATGGAAGTAAGAAAGAAAATTAAATTACTCTGACCTCTGGCACCACCCACCCTGACCCCTTGCATCCCCCCCCCAACCCCAGCACATCCCACCCTGACCACTGGCACCTTCAACTCAACCTCCACAACCCCCCCCCCCCTGACGTCGCCGCCCTCCTCCCACCATAACCAGGCACCCCCTACCCTACCCAGGCACCCCGGGAGAGCACGTAATCAGATTAACAATAATCCGGATGTGAGCCAGACCAGATGGCAAACCCAGCATGTCATCAGCGGTTAATTTTGTTCACACGCAATAAAACCAAACCAAACCGAAAATCTGTTCCACGAAGCATTCCTTTCTGGCTCACGGTACCGTAAACCAAGACCAGAGTCTGATAAATATAGGTGATGATCTACATAGAGGTGTTGTATACTTAAGGGGGTAATTCTTTTTTGTTACATTGGAGTGCCTTGATTCCTCCTTAGTATGCCAGGAAACAGGACCAGAAGAACAAATATAATGGTGTTCTGTTGCTTGGAAGAGTTTGGAGGATTCAGTTGCTCCAGAATTACCAACACAAAACTTCCCCCTTAAGGACCCTGTGATCGTGTATGAAATTTGGAGGCTTCTTATTCCGCCTGACCATGCCACGAAACAAGCTCCTTCCATATAGGTGATGTTTCGTGGCAATATTTGAAGGACTCATTTACCTCCAATTTCCTGACTACATCACAGGGTCTCTTAAGAAGGTTGTATACTTTGGGTACATTCGCAATTCAATATATGTATCTAGACTTTTTTCGAATAGCCTGATCGAGTATAAAGCGAGCTCAAGCAAATATGAATCAGGATAAGCGTTGTAATTGGTTCACTACTATGTCAAATGATTCGAAATTTCAACAAGACCTAGATACAAACTTTGGATTACGAGTGTAAGTACTTTAGTGCCTTGAGTCCAAGAAACAGGAAAAGATCAATATAAATTATGGTGGCCTGTTGCTTGGAATAGTTTGGAGGAATCAGTTGCTCCAGATGTATGTACATACTTTACTACTGTACAGTCACGAGCACTAATATGTATCAAGGTGTGCTTCGAATACCTAGAGAGACAGTAAATAGATGCACAATATGATCTCCATTGGAATGACTTCGTTAGTGAATTGGACTGATCTAAGCTTCAACCAAAACTGTATACTATTAGTGCTCGTGACTGTACATACCTACCCCCTTAAGAACTGCCTCCCTTGATTGATACGCCCTTTCTGTTCTAAAAGTCTCGAGTAATAGTTGCATTATGTTATCCACCAAGAGAAAGACCAGCTGTTATGTAACCCCTTTCATTCAGACCACTTAATTTTTATGTTTGTAATGCGGATTTCCTTTTTTACTTGACTGAATCATATAATTTTTACATTATGTGCTGGGAGTAATATATATCCTTCTACCAAGAAACCTGATCTATTGATGTAACTCATACCGGAATAAATTATGATATTATAACTGGTTTATATACGTTTTAGTGTCGAGAATTATTTTAATGTTATAATAATTAATGAAATAATTACTGTTTGTGAGACTACCGTTGTGGCACTAATGACAGCAATAGCAATACACACACACGACGGTAG